>CM016620.1:66222207-66392447 GCA_005393395.2 Gossypium australe
TTAGAACATAATAATAATATTTAAAATATTAAAAAAACTAATAAAATTTGAAAGGTCATATCTTTAAAATATTTAAATATTTTATATTATTAAAAATATATATTTAATATTTTAAAAAATAATATTCAAATGTAAAAAATAATTAAAAATAATATTTAAATTTTAAAAATATATATTATAAAACATTTCAAATTTTTAAATTAATAACAATAAATAAATAAAATAAATATACAATAAAATAAAAAAAAATATAAAACTTAAAAAAAAGAAAAAAAATTAAAGAAAAAGGCAAAAGTTAATAAAAAAGTAAAAAAAAAAGTAAAAGAATGGTGTCAGGTCAGGCCTGGTGGCGCCATTTAAGTTAGCTCCACCAAAAAATAGAAAATTGTTTTCAAGTCCCCTATTTTTCCAGAACTTACAGTATTTTCATGGTATTTATACAGGTGGCGTCATTTTACATGGCTCTACCAAAATATTAATTTTTTAATTCTCCCTGCTGACATGGCAAGTTGGTGGCGCCATATAATTTGGCTCCACCAACTTTTAATGTAGATTTCAGGTCATTTTAGTGTTTAATTAAAAAAATGAGTCATTTTGGTACTTAATTAAATTATTTAGGTTATTTAAATAAAAAAGCCGGAAACCTCCCTGCAAACATAGGCGGTCTCTGACAAGTGCATGAATTTCTGATTTATCATCTGCTTTTTTCTACAACTTTTTAATAACAGTTAATGAATCTCCTTCGATTTCTACATTCTAGAGACCCAGATCTAGTCCTAGTTGCATCCCTTGGGCATAAGCCAACGCTTCTGCTGCAAACAACGAAGGTACGTTATCATTTTGAACTATTCTTGAACCCACCACACAGCCACTTGAATCCTTTATAACTATGCCCGAACTGGATCTATTTTCCTTTTTTTGTATGCTGCATCCACATTGATTCAGACAATTGGATGTACTGGTGGTATCCAAATCCCCTGCTTCAGAGTTGGCTTAGGTAATGCATCCTCTAACCATCCAATTCCATAACATATTCTTTCACATATTTTGCAATTTCAGCCACTGATCTTCATTTTCTTTCATGAACCCATTTATTTCTATTAGTCCACAACTCCTATATCGCACATGCAATGATGCGACATTGTCGAGTAGGATTGTTAGCAATAAGCCATGTAAACCACTCCATGAACCCCGTACTTTGTAGTTTATTTGGCCGTAGTTTATTTGGCCATTTAACATTCAACCATTGCCATATATCTTTTGTTACAGGACAATCTCTGAAGACATGCTCTCTGGACTCCACCTCTCCTCCATATTTTGGACATGCTACTGTATTATACAATCTTTTATAGTGTAGATTACTAAGACTAGGGATAAAAATTTTTGAGCACCTTCAAATTGTAATTTTTAATTTAGAGGGAAAATTTAGATCCCAGATCTTCCTATAGAATTGTTTGTAACAGTCCAGGGTTTGTAATTGATTCATAGTAGTAGAATTTTGTAATAGCTGCTTGTAAGCACTGTGCACCTATAGAATTGTTTGTAACAGTCCAGGGTTTGTAATTGATTCATAGTAGTAGAATTTTGTAATAGCTGCTTGTAAGCACTGTGCACCAAAAAAGCTCCTATGGGTTCTCCTCTTCAGACCAAAAAAATCATCATATGGGGTTTTCGCCAAAGGGATAAACAAGATTCTGCTTGCATCAGTCTCTTTGTAGGTATGATTAATGAGCTACCTATTCCACTATCTTGAATCTTCATGATTTAGATCTACCACTATCATGGTTTTTGATATATTGTCATTTCCTTCAATTTTAAAATCAACCAATCCAGGCACCCAAGCAGAGTGTTTAATTGGAATTTTTGTTCCAGTACTAACTCTACAGCATAATCCTTCTAGAAGTATACCTTTGGTAGTCCAGGCACTCTTTTAGGTATAAGAAGATATATTCCCTAACTTTGCTTTTAGAAAATCTGAATCGGGATAATATTTCACCTTCAAAGTACAAGATAATAACGACTCTGGATAATTCATAAGTTTCCAACCTTGTTTTGCAAGTAATGACAAATTAAAATGTGATAAACATCTAAAACTCATAACTCCATTGTCCTTCAATTCGCATAGATTTCGCCATTCACTCCAATGTATGCCACGCCTCCCATGTCTTTTCTGCCACCAGAATTTTGCGATAATATTCTCCATTTCTTGCAAAGAGATTTCGGAAGAAAAAAACAAATCATTGCATAAGATGGAACAGCCTGTAAAACCGATTTTATAAAAATCTCTTTTTCCCCTTGAGATAACTGCCTTGTGCTCCAACATTCTATTTTACTCCTCAAGCAATCTTTCAAAGTTTTTTTATTTATTCGGGTGTAAGGAAATATGATTGGTCATCGTGGACTAACTTTAGCTCCTTTCAGGCTGACTGCCTCCCTGGCTAATCTCATTAATGAGAAAAATCCTTCACTACAAATAAAAAAAGATAGGGACTTAGAGGGTCTCCCTATCTCAAACCTCTAGATGACTTAAATCTCTGCCCTTCTTTCCCATTGAGAACAATTGAATATGAAACTGATCTAATGCAATTCATTATGAAATCCACCCCATCACTGTGCATGGTATTTAGAGCATCTTTTGCCTTCTGCAAAAGTTAGTATATAGAGCATCTTCTCATTTTGCGGTTAGAAGCATGACCACTAATAAGGAAATAAATGCTTTTTAACAAAATTTATGTTAGTTTTATTAGAAATATTTTTTGTTTTCAAAATATTTTTTTAGTTGTAGAAAAACAATAAAAATAGTATGTCATTCTTCTCATTTTACACAACAACAAGCAAACAACAATATCTTTTTTGCCTTTTCCCACCAAGTTTTCAATTTTAGTTTCCAGTACGTTTTTGAGTACTTCTGTAAAGAGTAATACCATTTATATTCTACCTTTTTCATTTGGATGTACGAATATTGAAATATTATGTTAACTTTGGGAGGCGACGTTTACTATACAAATATTCGGGTGTACGAATATTGAAATACTGTGTTAACAATCACGACACAATGGTTATTTTATTTATTTACGCTCAGTTTATTTATCATGTCAGTGCTAACTATTTCATTTTGCAATAGTATATTTTCAATAATTATAACTTGATAATATTTTATGCATAGTAATTATAATTAATAAACTATTAATTACTTTATAACAATTTTTTATTATTATAATTAATAAACTATTAATTACTTTATAACAATTTTTTATTTTGAAAGTATAAGGATTTATATTTGTAAATTCTAAAATAATTAAGTATTCTATAATTAATTACAATTTTTTGTTTTGTGTTTAAATTAATTGATTATATAATTTATAATTTTATTTAGATTGATAATATTCAAAATTATTTTCAAATTAAGTACTAAAATTATATTGATAAAATAATCAATGCCTTCAAATCAGGTATATATATTATTTTTCCTTCAAATCATATATATGAATAATATACTTAAAATAAATAATAATTAATTACTTAAATAATAATTAAATAATAAATTTTATTAATTATCACATATCAAAATTTCAAAATCGTCTGCATAAAAAAAAAAATCAGACAATTTAAGTAGGACTTCTTTTCGTTTATTCAACAATGCTTTAAGTAAAAACTGCAGAATGTCAACCTCTATTTTTTTCCAGGATGTAATTAATCAAAAGTTATATATATTTTTATATTATTGATCCAAATTTATGACTATCCATAATAATAAATTAAGCCTTTTAAATTCGAAGAATTATATCACTTGATTTTCTATTAAAGAATTATAATTATTCAAGCAACATTGCTTGAATAATTATGTTTATTTAAGAGATATTACTTGAATAATAGTATATTTTACTTTAATAATTATATCTATTTAAGAAATATTAAATATGTGATTCAAAAAAGACACTTATTGAAAATTATGTTTCTATGAAAAAGCATGGGAGTTCTTATAAATAGAAATTGATTGCTCTAATTCTTTATAAAAATTGATTTTCTTGTTATACTCTACTCAGTGCTTAGTGAATTATTTTCGTTAGTGCAAAACATAAATAGTCATCAGGCTTCATTATATCATCGAGATTCATTTGCTTGAAATTCATTTCCACACCGAGTATAGGTGGGGCAAATAGAACCTTAAAGATAGTGATTTGATATACGCTTTGAAGCCTTGTCCTATCGTTTTATTTTTTTGTTCGAATTGTTGTTTGTGTTTCGTTCATGTGTTCGAGATTTTTCTCTTATGTTTATACTTTTATTCAAGGAATAAGTTAATTGTGGTGCTAAAAAAAAAAGATTTAGTGAATATTAATAATGAATAGAAAAAATAGAAAATAAAGAATTAAGAGTGTATTTAATAAATTATTTTTTGATGGTGTCAGAATTGGTGGTTTTAGAACTCCATGTTCGATGATTAAATATATAATATTTACGAGGTTAGTATTAATGTTAATTAAAATTTGGTCTAGTAATTTTGATGAATTGATAATTAATTAAGGTATAAGAACTAAATCGTAAAAGTGATAATAGTTGATCATTATAAATTTTAATTGCGGAAAGAATGTAATAATTAAAACAAAGCCTAAAATGGGAAATTTACCATTTCAAATTATTAGTCGACGGTTTGGTAGGATTTTTAGTTAAATAAAGTTAAAATTATATTAAAATTAACATGAATAAATTATAAAACAATAAAACAAATAAGTAAAAGATGGAAGGAGAGAGAAAACATTGTTTCATTTTCATCCTTTCCACCGAAATCACCATTGATGAAGAGCTTCTAAGGGTTTGAAGCTTCGGTCCTTGCATTGGTATGTTAACTAAGTTTTTTTTTTTCTTATAATTTTTATATTTTTGAGATTTTATGAGTTTGATTTCATTAATTCGTGTATTAAATTGTAAATTTTTTATTTTTGAATGGTTGATGAAATTAATTGATTAAATTTTAAGGTTAAAAATGAAAAGGGACTGATAGATATTATTGAGGTATATTGTTTAAATCAAGTGTAAATTTTTTTAATGAATTCCTACCTTAGAAAATTAATAAATTTCTGTTTTTCCATATACGTGATTGCCTTTAAAGAAATAATAAAAACAAAATAAATACAATCCATAATGAAAATCATTGAGGTTTGCCCATGTATTTATAATAGGTAATAAACAATAGATACTCAAGATTTTAATTATAAAAATTTAATGTATTTGATTAAAAATGGAAAATAAATCTATTTTTAAATTATATTTATTGACAACTAATTGAAATGATTTAATATCCTTAATTATTGGAATTGTTCTTGATTTTTATTTACTATTTAAACTGTATATGTTTTATTAAATAAGATTTTTTTTGGTAGAATTAGTAAATAAGATTTTAATGATACTAAAAAGTAGATTTTAATGGTTGAAAAATCAATATTATACAATTATTTATATTAAAAAGTAAAAACAATGTATAATATAAAATAAATCAAAAATTTTAAAAGTAGTTTTTAAAAAAATAATTTTTTAAAATTCTAAAATATATAAATATTAAAAATTCATCATAATATATAAAATTTGAAAATTTTATAAAAATGAAATAAGTATTTAAATTTTAGAAAATTTCAAAATACATAATCCAAAAAATTTGTAATAAAATTTTGTATTTTTTTCAAGAATTCTAAATTTCAAAAATTCAAAACAATGAATCAAAATTTTTAATTTTAAGAATTGAAGGTTTTTTTTTCTTAATTTTTATACTTAGATGTTCATCTCTTGTGTATTGAAGTGTTTTTTATGAGTATATAACAAGGGAAAAGTTTGAGACCATTTATAACTATTTGGAAGCATTATAAATATACTTGTATTGATACAAGTCACGAGATATAGGGGTAGAAATGGACTGTGGACTTGTATCTATACATAACACATGATGTATGGGTAGAAGTCTTAGAATTTCACAAATTTGCTTTCTAACTTAGTTGCATTGATACAACTAGGTTAGGGTATTGATATTACATCTAGACTTTAAAAAATATTAAATATTAAATATTAAACTAAATTTTAAAAAATATTTTTCCATTACACATTTTTTTAAAACATTAATTTCATTATAATTTATTATCGTATCTGTTGTTTTTGATATAATGATTAGAACTAGTTATAGCCTAATGTGCATTAGTGCACTTAAACTCACGTCCTCCTGCATTGACAACAATATTAATATCAATCAAACTAAAAACTCAATCCTCTAAGTTATCTTAAACAAAAAAAAAAATGTTTCAACAAGATTGTTTTAGCCAACGCTTCATCCATGGAGTGATAAACTCAACTCAATTTCATTAGTTTTAGTTTATTAAGAAAAGTTTGAATAAAATAAGCTATAGAAAAAAATATATTAAATATTATTGTAGCAATTATATACTCGTCTCAAAAACTAAAATATAATTAGATTAATGCCTCTCAATAATAATTACTTTCATTTTTAATCATCCTTTTCTATAAATATTATTGCATTTCTAAAGTTTTTATTTAAAGTTAGAAAAAATTACATTTTCAACGTTTTTTGTTTTTTTTTTCATAATTTTTGGAAGTATAGTTTTTATTAAAGATAATGTAGCAGCGTTCCAATAACAAGGAGTTGATAGCATTAATTACCATGATGTTTTCACCTACCATATTAAATGGTTCGACCCCACATATTATTGTACTTCAATAACTGATCTTTGAACATAAATGAACAAAAGTTAAGATTTTTATTTTCCTAACATAAATCCAAAGATTTTGACTCTTGTAAAAGAAAATAAAAACAGTGCTGTTCTGAAGAATCTGTCAGGCAGAAATAAGATAATAGTTGAGTTTTTAGGTAATATGAATTTGTTAAGACTTCAACTAACGAGTCATTTGACTCTGAACACCAGAATAACTGTAACTTTGCCTATATGTGTATCTGAAAAGTGGAATCTTCACACATACAGGACAAGCCCCAAAGGAAATTTTTTTAAGAAACAAAACATACTTTACACCCACCGACACGCTATCCTAAATTCCACTCCCCATTTTCTTCTTTTTCTACCTCTCTGATTTTACCTGTCATTACTGCAGAAAGTCTTTCTTTATTCTGGGTTGGAGTCCGGCATGTCAATGGAGTCAAGCTATGGGTCAGGGGATCACAGCATCAAAGGAATACCAATTCATGGTGGACGCTATGTTCTGTACAACGTTTATGGTAACCACTTCGAAGTTTCCAGAAAATACGTCCCTCCTATTCGCCCCGTCGGCCGTGGTGCTTATGGTATTGTCTTGTAAGATCTTTTTTCTCCTTCTAACTTTGTTTCGGTTTAAGTTCCTAGTTCGATTCACTTCCTGTTTATTTCAATTTCTGGGTTTGTTTTAGTCTTAGAGCTTCAACATGATAGGGTATGTGGCTAATACAAGTATTTCGAGGACCAAAATTTTATAGCCATGTCCAAATATATTTTGTATATGGATACTTGAGGAAAATGAAAACTCTGGGTACTACGGTTTATAAAAGGTATTTGGCAGTGTGATCGCTTTTGATGAAATTAAGCTGCCAAATTCTAGGGTTCCATTGAAGTGAATAACTTTAGGTTCCAGCTTTCAGGCTGAGAAGATCGAAAGAAAGCTAACATTCTGTTCATTTGACCTACTGTCTATTTTGTTATTAACAATGTGAGGTTAAGATTTGATTTCCCCCATCTTTTTCTCAGTGCTGCTTTGAATTCAGAGACGCGTGAGGAGGTTGCTATCAAGAAAATTGGTAATGCATTTGACAATAGGATTGACGCCAAAAGGACATTGCGAGAGATCAAGCTTCTTCGTCACATGGATCATGAGAATGTAAGTGCTGTTGGCTTCATAGTTCCCATGATTAACTTTTTGATGGACGTTTCAATAATGTTGTTTAAGTCATAGACTCCTAATTGTTAGGCTTCTTGCTTGTATAAGGTCAGGTTTCTATGGCTAAACAATATCTGTATTTTGTCCCTAATTGTGTACTTAGAGGGATTTGTGCATGAACACTATTTTACCATTTCATATTAGAAAGCACTATCTAACCAGGCTTCTCTTGAATCTTATAAAAATTCTTCTTATCAGTCTTTATATGCTTCAATGAAACTGGAGCACATTACATTTTGCCATGTGTATGACTATCAGAATTCCTTTTTCTGGCTTGACTAATGCTTTCATCTTTGCAAGTTTACGGCCAACAGAGGACATGTTTTATGTTGGTTTCTTACTCTTAGGTCTGGTTAACAACGTTCCTTCACTTGTTGTGTATGCATCTTAATAATGGCATGACAGTACACTGAAGTAGTAATATCTGGTTGTGGAATTATAGTTTGATTGGTTAGTCCCTTTGTTCTTCAGGTGATTGCCATCAAAGACATCATACGGCCTCCGCTGAGGGAGAACTTTAATGATGTCTACATTGTTTCTGAACTGATGGACACTGATCTTCAACAAATCATACGATCTGACCAACAATTGACAGATGATCATTGTCGGGTTGGTATCAAATACATCCCCTCGTATAAATATATAACAGGATCTTCCTACTGTCTTTTGTCATATTTAGTTAGAAACATCAAATGATTTATGTTTAGCTGTCTGGAAGCTAGAACCATTGTTGATCATGCAGTTCCACTCTTGCAGTACTTTCTATATCAGATTTTACGAGGGCTCAAGTATGTACATTCAGCAAATGTATTGCATCGTGATTTAAAGCCCAGCAATTTGCTTCTGAATGCTAATTGCGACCTTAAAATTGGGGATTTTGGGCTTGCAAGGACGACATCCGAAACTGATTTTATGACAGAATACGTAGTCACTCGTTGGTATCGAGCGCCAGAATTACTTCTAAATTGTTCTGAGTACACTGCTGCAATTGATATTTGGTCGGTAGGTTGCATACTTGGTGAAATGATGACCAGGCAACCCCTCTTCCCTGGAAGAGACTATGTGCATCAGTTGAGGCTTATCACCGAGGTATTTTCCAGAATTTCTCACTAGAAACTACAGGAAACCCCTTTAGATTCTCTTTTAACACTTGGCATTTTTCTTGAAGTGTGAAGATCTTTTAATTGCGTCCTACCATGCCATTTGGTTTATGTTTTGGCCTGTTCCTCTTCACCCTTTGGTTGTAAGATTCTGAGATGTATTTTGCTTCTTCAGTGAAATTGCATGATCTTGAATTCTAACAAGGTCAAACCTGCAATAGTCAGGGCCATCCAAGAAATGTTACCTTGGATCTGAACTAGTAGTTAAATGGTTGAGCATTTAGGTCCAAGAAATGTTGCCTTACGACCTTACGACCTAAATGCTCAACCATTTAACTACTAGTTCAGATCCAAGTAATGAGTATATGATTGTCTGAAGACTTGCTTTTTAACTCATTCTCCTCCTTTTGCCTTCATTTGCAATTCTGTAAGATCGATATGGACTCCGCATTGACATCCTATCTTAATTTATTTGTGTTTTATTAGTGCTGGTATCCGATTGACAATTGTGGCCTAAGAGACGCAGTAGATATTTTTCCAGGTGTAGAGTAGTTTCTTGTTTTGATGGAAGTTGAACAAAGTATGCTAAATTTCTGCACGATTTCCTTTGTCTTGAATAGCTTATAGGTTCACCTGACGATTCCAGCCTTGGGTTCCTTCGAAGTGACAATGCCAGAAGATACGTTAGACAGCTTCCACAATACCCAAGGCAAAATTTTTCTGTTAGATTTCCTAACACGTCACCTGGTGCTGTTGATTTGCTAGAGAGGATGCTTATCTTTGATCCGCATAGGCGCATTACAGGTATTAGTAGTTGCTGAATTCTTACATGTATTTCACAATTAAGATTCATATAGTTCTAAGCTTGTTTTAAGCACAAATTGCCATGTTGTGACCAGCATTGGACAATTTGCATGATTCTTATACTCAGAACTGAGTCATCCCTTTCTTTATCCCACCTATTGCTCTCCAATTTTCCTTCTTCACCACCTTAGGGCCCTTTCTTCATTTGCTGACAACTTTTTATTGTTTATTGCAGTCGATGAAGCTCTATGCCACCCATACTTGGCACCTCTTCATGACATCAATGAGGAGCCTGTATGCCCAAGGCCTTTCAGTTTTGATTTTGAGCAGCCATCTTTTACTGAAGAAAATATCAAGGAGCTCATCTATAGAGAATCTGTAAAATTCAATCCAGACCCAATTCATTGAGGATCATTTGTTGTATAGTGTACCTAGTGCCTTGTGTTTGCTATAATACCATGTAGAGGCTCATCAGTCCATTTGTGTGCCTAGGCCTTGAATACTCTTAAACAGAATGATAGTTTATTCCACTTTCAATCTCTTGCTAGAGAGATTAGTTAATCAAGCTGATGATGCTGTTATCAGTTCATTCTATCTTGAGGAGTAAACCAGTAATATGCACGTCTGGAGCATGTGTTTAAGTCTAAAGTCATGTAGGTTTTCCTCGGTACAGTAATATACATTAAAGCTTCAGTGCTCTGATCTGCTGATTCTATAACTTTCTAGTCTTATGATGAAACTTCTTTTCTTTTTTCTTTATCTGTATATATTGGTTACATCAAGCTGGCTAATCCTGGAATTCCTTCTGATTCTGGTCTGTTAGCTATCTCGTTCAATTGGTGCTATCTGGTTTTGTTTTTCTTGAAATAAGAATGTTGTGTACAAAAATTGGTATGTCTTATGCTGGTGAATGGTGATTCTTGCGATGTTGGTATTACCATTTCTCAAGCAATTTTACAGGGATGGTCTATGTAACCCATCACTGTATGAGAATGCATTTACGTTATTATTATATGATGCAACTTGTCATAAGATAATGATGAGAATCTTACTACATGTAACAATCCACTTAGGTTTTACTTTAATGGATTCAATCACATATGATTAACCCTATAGGTGCAAGTTGTGAGCACCACTCTATCAATGGACAAGGGCTTGGCCGGAAAGTCGCAAGCTGTGATTTTCTTCTGTCCTTGATCAGGTAATAGGTCACATGGCCGAGGACTAACTCCACTTGTGATCCCCTCAACATCAGTGCAAGTCCATGGCACCTTCTTTGCTTTAGCTGCCATTCCAATTGTGACATTGGCTATGCAGATTTGAGTAAATGGATCACCCTCGATGCCTTCCAATCTGGCCGCCATCGACACGTTATTGGCCACAATGTCTCTATAATTGATCCCTTGAATCACTGGCAATGCATTGGGATCGTAGTGATTATCAGCATGTTGTTTATAGTTCCCTGTCATCCAAAACACCCATTTCATGGTGTGCAAAGACATTCTTCTCACGAATATGTCTTTCACAAACCCTCCTCTCCCTCTTGCAGTCTTGATCCT
This sequence comes from Gossypium australe, assembly GCA_005393395.2. Classification (NCBI taxonomy): domain Eukaryota; kingdom Viridiplantae; phylum Streptophyta; class Magnoliopsida; order Malvales; family Malvaceae; genus Gossypium; species Gossypium australe. The sequence continues at coordinate 66,233,600 of CM016620.1, forward strand.
GACCCCGGATTCCGTATGAACAGCAGTGATGTCTTCGGCTCTGACATCCTGGATTCCGCCCGACATCTCGCTTCCCAACGCGATGGCGGCACTGTAAGGTGAAATGCATGTCAGCCTCCTGATGACCAACTGTTTGGTGGGCATCCCAAATGAAATCCCATATTCATCCCAACCACTCTTCACTGCTATACAGTCATCCCCTGAGACTATGTAACTGTCCTGAATCTTAACATTGGTGCAAGAATCTGATCATCAAAACATGTTAGAAAAACAAACACTAATTAGAAGTTGACGACAATTTAATGTTCTGAAAAACATTGTCGGGTTGGTTTTTTTGTTAATGCCTGGATTGATGCCATCAGTGTTAGGAGATTTGACTGGAGCGAGGATTGTGATGCCTTGTATAAGAATGTTGCTGCATCATCATCATCATCATCAAGTAAATAAAAACCAAGAATTAATCACGTCTCCCATATCTGTTTTCTACACGTGGAGAGATAAGATTGAAGATAGCATAAAATGGTTTACCTGCTATAAACTGGATGAACATTCCATGATGGGGAGTTCAGAAAGGTTAGATTGGAAATTTGAATGGTATCCGAGTACATAAACTCGATTAGGTAAGGCCGGGTGTATTTCAACTTCCCCTTGTGGAATTTTTGCCACCAGAATGAACCTTGACCATCGATAGTACCATTGGCACCTGATAAACCAGATGGTAATTAACTCATGTAGGGTCCATTGATTTGGTAAAGTTAAGTTACTACAAATTGATTGATGCAGATAAACATGGTATAAACCTGTAACGATGACGTCAGTGAGATTAGTGCCATATATGAGGCTGGTAAACCTTCCACCAGCTGCATCCCTTCCACGACCGTAGGATGGCAAAGGCTTCAAAACAGGCCATTCTTTCATATCCTAAACCAATTGATTAGTCAAAAGAGTTGAGCAAGGGTTAAGATAAAATGAAGCAAATGCTGTTGTCTGTGCTACCTAATACTATCACCATAAGTCAAAATAACCCACTAACTGTTGGTAGTAAACAAGCATTAGGGCGTGATTTTCGCACCCAAATAACAGTGGGTTCATAACAATCAATAAACGAAACGAGAGAAATTCAAATGTCTTTGTTTCTGATTTCTGAGTCTTCGTTAGGTGGAAGTGCACTTAAAACCCAATTTCTCAGTATCATAATGGCAGATTTATTTTTGTTCTCTACTTATATGCAGGAGTTCGGGATATTTATATAAAATATACATGTTAAAAGTAGGCTCGGTACGAAACGGTGCGAGTTGTGATTATTTTCATCAAGATATTCTTAATTTAGGATAATTAAGAGAGTTAAATGTTCAATTTGTACTAGATATTATAAATATTTAAGTTTATTTTATACCTAACTATATTAAACTTTGTTTTTACCAAATTACTAATTAAATACTACTTTATACAAGTTTACCAAATTAAACTAAAAATGTTACTAAATTTATCATTAAAAAATTATAAATTTTATAAAAGAAATTAAATTTGAAAAACTTGAAGGACCAAACACAAATTTGTTATTTTTTAAACACTAATTATAATATTAAAATAAAAATATTCAAAACTCAAACAACTTAAAAAAAGTGATAAAATTTAGGGATAAAGGGAATCGTTATATAGATATTTTTTGAAAATATTTTTCCACATGCATAATTTCCAATGTATCCATTGTGGGTGATAATGACAATTGCATTTCGAAGATATAAACCACAGGACACGAAATATGTTTTATTCAACCCCACGAATCTACCACTGATAAGTATTTAGGGCCAAAATAACACAAATATTGATTGGTCAATATCTTTCATGGCCTTGTTTTGGTCTGGAAAGAAACTTGTATATCCCAGCCACTTGAGGGTTCGGGGTTAGAAAAGTGGAACACGAAATTGGATGCAACTTTAATCGAAAAACAGACTAATAACCAAACCTGAGATGCAAGAAGAAGAGCGTGTTTCTGAAGATAGAGAGTGAAGTGGCTGGTTAGGCTAAAGCTCCCGGTCAGCCATTTTCCAGCAGGAACATAAAGCTGAGCCCCTCCATCAGATGCATACTTGCTGAGATGATTAACTGCATCATGGAATACTTTAGTATTGGATGTTTTCCCATCACCAACTCCTCCAAAGTCTGTGATTGATGCAGTGTGTCGTCTGCAACTTATCCCCGTGTACGCAAAGGACTCCGCCACCTTTCCTTTCCTGGCCTCACCACCTCTTACACCCAATATAAAACCCAGCAAGACAAGGACTGTGACTATCCTGGTCATCTGCAAGAAGAGAAATTAAGTACCCATTGGAGTAACTTATGAGGAAAAGTATAGAAAAGCTAAGGAAGAAGGAAAGGTGTGAAGGGTATTTACTTTGGTCCTCATCGGACTCATCCCTAACAACTCCATTGTTAGAAAATGGTGAAGACTAGAACTTGCTATGTGATGTGCTAAAGAGACAAATGATGTGTACATATATAGAAGCTGGGAGTTGTACAGTTTCAAATTGGATGGGTGGGTTCACTTTCTTCAGCAATTGGGCTTCTTGTCCTACTTCAAAGTGAAGCATTGTTCATCATGGTTGTACTTTAAAAAATAATATTCAGATAATGGGACAAAGAAATTACTACTCCCTTAAATAATTGCACATGGGCTTTTGATGTGAACTATCCTAGGGAGCTCCATGGTCTTGTTATTCAAGATGTTATAAATGAAAGTTAGGCTTGGGCTGTTTTTTGTTAAAAAAAAATTTGCGAAAGGGAAATTGTGACCAGATTCTTTTCCATATAAAATCGGTTAAAAAAGAATAGTAAATGTTAAATTTTTATATTATCAAATTTGGAACACCATTTTCTTTTTGTGGTTTGCGTTAATGAAACAAACGTGGAGAACTCATTATTAAAGCCATTAGTCCAATTCAATAAGTATACGACCCATAACGAGAGCCACTTTCTTTTCGGGGTTAGCCTAAGTAAATGATAAAAGTAAAACTACTTGTATTCTAAATATGATAAAAACTTGCCCATTCATACACATAATTACTTTGGAGCTACTATAAAAAACGTGTAGGCTTGTTAGTTTTTTCCTTGAATTGTGGACACAAAAAGGACTAGGTTGTTTTGCTGATTGGCCACTCCCTACAGAAAGTAATTCACTTTCTTATGTAAGCATCCAAGCTTTCATTATATGGACCACGACATCCATAGTTAAAAAAAAAATATTCTCTCCTAATCTCTTCTCCCTCTTTGCTCATGTGACCGGCCAGTGCCACCCACTTTCACATATATATATGTAAAATTTGGTGGGTCCTTTCCCTTTTCCTTCCCCTCCATTCTCTTGATCATTATTACTTCTGACCCACCTAAAACATCATGGTGATGGTTAAGCGGTTCAGGTTCCTCTTACTTCCAAGTTTCACCCAATGCCCGTTCAAGATGATGTTCGATATTGTTTAATGCAATCGTATAAACATAAAATTTGTATTGCTTTCACGTAAACAATGAAAATAAGAGGCAGTCTCGATTTTCATTATTGTTGTTGAAGATCTTGCTTAGGTGAATGAATGAACGTTTCTGGCCTTGCCGATAAGTGGGGCTTTGTTGGCTGAACTGAAATAAGCAGTCCTTTCGGCCACTTTTTGGACATCTATCTATGGTCCATCAATCTCTACAACATTAGAAGTGCACTTTCACGTGAGCCCCATTCCTATGTAAGTAATGCCCTTGTCTTGTCTCCTCCAACAAACAGTTTCCTAATCGGCTTTTGTTTTTGGTTCATATTCGAAACTAACGGGTTTCTCAAAGAATGTGTGAGCTATTTGGTCTAAGAAATTACTCGCCATGCAGACAGGCACGTGGGTGGCAATGCCGGATCACGTTTGGCGTTTTAAAGATGAAACAGCTTTTGAAAAATATATTTAAAAAAAGAAAGAAAGTAAACTATATAATTAATCATTCAATTATTAGAGTGATTTTGTTTTGATTATTTAATTATAAATAATTTTATTTTCGTCACTAGCATTATTATTTGTTTCTGCTTTGGTCATCTTGTTTTGATTATTCAATTATAAATAATTTTATTTTCGTCACTAGCATTATTATTTGTTTCTGCTTTGGTCATCTTTCACTAAATCAGGAACGATGGCGTGACCTCTTTTTATTTGGTATAAGTACAATTTTAATCTTTAATACTAACATATTTTATTAATTTATTTTTAATTCTAAATAATTTAATAAATTTAACTTTATTTATTTATAAATTTCAAGAATTTGTAATACGGGAAGGCAATGACTGTATAATGATTTGTCTTTTGACATTTAATTTTTGACCTATTTTGAGACTATTCAAAAGAAAAAAACTTTAAAACAATGTTTAACAAAAATGGCCATGATTATAACGCAAAAAAGGAAAAGTGTAGCCATTTTCTTTAAAAGATTTTCTCATCACTACTTAAATTGCATTATTTAATTATTATAATTCATTAATTTAAATTTTATTTAGATATTAAAAAATATTTTTTATAATAATAATTAGATAATTATTTGATGCATATAAAACTCTCCAAGCATGATTAAGAAATTGGTAAATGTCTTATATTTTAAAAAACAAATTCTGTTCACATTTAAAAAAGAGAAATAAATAATATATAACATATTTTATTTAAATAATATTTTGGGTAAACCTCCAAAATAGTTATTTTTGTTTACCTCGAGTTATATTTTAGTCACTTATATTTAAAATGTTATGTTTGAGTCACATACGTTAACGTGTTGTAACATTTTAGTTATTGAGCTATTAATTGTTGTTAATGGTGTAACAGTAAGTTGACGTGGCACGTTAAATCATCATTTCAAATAAAAATTTTAGGTTATACAATTAGTCTCCATATTTTTCCATTTTGAGCAATTTATTTTTTCTTTTATGTTCTTTTAACTTTTCTTTTTTTTTATTATAAAATTTTCCAGTATCTTTTGCTTCTCCCCTTGTTTCGCCCCTTTCTCCATATCTTTTAATATAGTTTTTCTATATTTTCCATTTGTTAAAACTTTTTTTATGTTTATGAAAAAAAAGAAAATGCGAAAGTTGAAACCAAAATAAAACTTGCTTCGCATATTCTCACCTTACAATTACAAACCCTCGTCATCTATCATCACTTTAACGAACTAATTTGGATCTCTCAATGATCTAGTCTACAAGCTCGCTTCATTCAAAGACCCCGCCAGTCGTGACTTATGGCAGTCCACCCTCAACAAAGTTTCCCGAGTCCATTCCCTTAATCTCCTAACCAACCCCCACGACCACCTTATCTATCTTACCTACAACATTCTTGCCTTCTCAAAACTACGTTGTTTCACAGATTATTCAAATTAGCTCTACACTCTCAATGACTAAAATGACCACTATACGGAACTTACCATCAACTTCACCCAAACCTGTTTGATTTCATGCTCTCTTTCTTTCTTCAGTTTATCCATGCTCGACTTCCAATCAAGCTTGCTTGGGAATATCCAATAAGGTTTAAATCAATTTTATCGTTTGCTTAATTTATTCTTTAGAAAATAAAAAAGAAAAGGAAATGAATAATCTACACGATTCTGTAAAAGTTTGGAAATGGAAAAAAAATATTTTGAATATAAAGAATTCAATTCATGTTTAGATTTTATTAAGGATATGGTTTTTTATATTGATTAGTTAGATCCAATTTTAGTTTCAAATTTAGGCTATATTCAAATCTCTATTTGATTAAAAATGATTGATATTTGGTTTTGAGTAAAATTCAATTTAGTAATCATGTGAAAGAAACAATGATTTGATTTATTTGGTGGGTAAAGATTATATTTCTGTAGTGAAGAATATGAGTAGAGAGAAAAATAAAAGGGAAGAAGAAAAGGAAAATAAAGAAAAAAAAATGTTCAAAAAATTAAAGTATAGGGACTAGTTTTAACAAATAGAAAACATAGAAAAACTACGTTAAAAGAAATGAAGAAAGAAAGAAAACATGGGGAGAAAGAGAAGAGAATGAAGAAAAAAGAAAAAAAAAGAAGAGTGCAAAGAATATAAAAGAAAAAAATTAAATTACTCAAAATAAAAAAAATAGGGAACAATTGTATAATTTAACCTAAAATTTTTGTTTGAAATGATGATTTAACGTGCCATGTCAACTTACTATTATACCATTAACGACAATTAACACTCAGTGACCAAAATGTTACAACACGATAAGCGTAAGTGACTAAAACCTAACATTTCAAGCATAAGTGACTAAAGTGTAACTTGAGAAAAACAAAAGTGACTATTTTGATAGTTTACCCTAATATTTTATAAATGAAAAAAGTTGGAGAAAACAAAGGAGAGAATAAAAGGATAGAAGAGTGAATTCGATCTTTGAAGGTTTTCTTTGTGGCTGATAAGAATCGAGGGAGAAGAAGAATGAACTATTATGATCGAGGTAGGAAAAATGATTGTGACATAGACTAGTTAGTGACAAAAGACAGCAAACAAGGCCAACCATACTAGAAGCGTCATTGATAAAGGATAACAACGATTACAACAAGAACAAGAATAAGAAATAACAGGCGAAGGAGGTAAATGAGAAGTCAGTTGTGGTGGTAGTTGGGGCGTTTAAAAAATGGCATGTATGTGTATCTGAAAGGTGGAATCTTAATCGGAGATTCACACATACATATGTTTTATTGGAAAAACCCCAAAGGGGAAATTTTTTAAGAAAGAAAATATACTTTACACCCACCGACATGTTATCTTAAATTCTACTCCTCATATTCTTTTTTTTTTTTTCTACCTTTAAGCTATTTTACCAAATTGACTCAAAACAATAAAATATCTACAACAATGACTCAAGTTCAAAAACAATCATCGAAATACCCATATAAAAATTATGTTATGGGAGGAAAAGCTGGTCTAAAATAAGTTTTTAAATTTTTGTTAAATTCTGTTTTTTGCTTAATCACTAGTCAAAACGATGCGTTATATGAGAGTTTAATGAAATAGTTCGTTTGGGGTGTATGGGGAACAAAAAGAGACATTTTAGGAGTTAAGTAAACAGTGTAGCATCAAGACAGCTGGCATGATTAGTTGTAACCATTTTTGTTCTTTTCCCACAAAGCAACCTTCTCCTATCTGTATAATACCAGTAGAAAGGGAGTAGAATGAGTCATCTATTATGAAATGAAGTTTTTCTCTTAACCTATCTTCTATCTATTCTCTACTCTTATTTCTCGATTTCTGCATTTCTCTTATTTCTAGAAATCAATTTCTAACAAAGGTATCAGAACTTGATGATTCTCATGGCCGGGGAGGGGATTTCCATTCATTTGCAGAAGGACCTCGCACATTTACACTAGGATGTCACCAAATTTCATACTGAATTCTCCTAGTTGGGCAGTCGTATTGCCGAGAGGTTCAAGGATATGAAGGAATAACTCCAAAAGGAGCTAAAAAAATGGACTTCAAGGTATGATTCAAGGCTTATTTGAGCAGTACTTAGGAAAACTTTTACCTACTGACAAAGGGAAAGTGGTGTTGTGAAACCCTTTGCTTGGGTTCCCCCCAAAGGACCCTTCACCTAAGTTCCCTCTAAAAGAGCCATGCTACCTCCGCAAAGAAATGATAATAGCTCCTAGCAGCGTGGTAATGTTGAGGTTAGTTACAACTCATCTAAACTGGAATGCCCTCACTTTGACAGTACGAATTTTAGGGGATGGTGGGTCAAGCTTGAGCAATACTTTCTGGCGGAAGTGGTGCTTGTACACAATAGGGTAAGGGTAGTTATGCTGCATTTGGAGGGTTGAGCCTTAGAATGGCACCATTTTTATGCTCAAAGACAAGGTGGTTTCCACATATTGGAATGAGAAGCGTATGTGTAACACCCCTAAACCCGTGTCCATCGTCGGAATAGGGCTACGAGGTATTACCAATCAAAACTTAGCTTATAACACATAATTCTTATTCATAATTCAATATCACATAATTAACATCAAACACAATCATATCGTCCCTTACGAGGCTCATCGAGGCCTTAAAACATGCTTAGAAGTGGTTTGAGACTAAACCGATCACATTAGAAAACTTTGAGAAAACTTTAAAATTTTTCATGCATATAAAGGCCACACGCCCGTGTAAACAGGCCGTGTTCCTCACATGGCCACCAGACACGCCCATGTCTCAGGCTGTGTGAAAATAGGGCATACATATTGACTTGGCCACACAGCCGACCACACGCCCGTGTGCCAGCTCGTGTGCCAGCTCGTGTGCTATACACGGCCAATAGACATGCCCGTGTGTCTATACCGTGTAACTGACTGTCTTATTTAATTAAGGTGCAGAAGTCACACGGTTGAGTCACACGCCCGTGTGCTCAGCCGTGTGGCACAAAAATAGGCTTGGTTTAAGCCACATTTTCCAATTAACTTTCCAACACCTACACAAGAGCAAATGGTATAATTTCTAAACCCAATTGGCAACCAAAACAATCTCAATTTATGCATAATTCAATATATGCCAATACAATCATTTCATTTACCCAAACATGTATCAAAACAACATGATCATGACTTTAACTCATACTCATTTCATGCCATTACAAACACTTCCAATTCATCATTCAAATTTATGCCATTTACTTAGTCAATTATCACAACAAGACATGACCATATTTCAACCAAGTCATCATTATAAAACCAAGCTACAATCATACCATTTCTCAAGCTATAATCCACCATATGTTTATTAGTCGAAAACACAACCCTATGACATCACCAACTTCATATCAAACATGCCTAAGTATAATGCAATATATAAACATCTTATAACACATACCAATCTCACATCTCAAGCCAATCTACATGGCAACTTCACAATACGCTTTTCATTAATAATTAGCCAAATCTCATGGCTAAAAGAAAATACATCAAACACATAGGCATCAATTGCCAAATTCTACTACCACATTCATAATCAACCATCTCAAATGACCAAATATATTTCCAACCATAATATCAAATACCATAGCCTATACATGCCATATAACCAAGTCATAAAGGGTATAAATATCGAAATCATTAGCCAGATAGTGTGATGCGATCTCCACCGACTTCCAACTCAAACGAACATCTGAATCACTATAAAACATAGAAAAACAACACAAAGTAAGCTATAAAGCTTAGTAAGCTCGTATCTTAATAAACTTAACATAACAAACAATTTCATTATAATGCCATAAGCATGATATGCTATCTGTAACACCCCTTGCCTGTGTTTGACGCCGGAACAGGGTACGAGGCGTTACCTAACTTAAACACATACTAACATACATTTTCGGGTCATAAAAGGGTCGTTCAAATTTAAAACTTTTCAAACTTCATCTCAAAGTCCCTAATATAGGCCTATGAGGCCCAAAACATACTTTAGAAATAGTTCGGGACCAAACCGAGTTCCTTAAAAAACTTTAAAAAATTTCATTGAAAATAGGGCACACGCCCGTGTGGACTTGGGGCACGACCGTGTGGCTGGCATGGCCATGTCCTTAGCCTGTGCGCTAGTTTGATTTGGGCTTCGCGAGAAGTCAAGATGTCACACGGCCTGGAACATGCCCGTGTCCATGGTCCGTGTCCTTCACACAACCACGACACGCCCGTGTCTCCGCCCGTGTGTTAAAACCTTGACATTCTGTTTCTGACGTCAGCAACATCTTAGGGTCACACGGCCAAGGCACACGCCCTTGTGCTAGGTCGTGTAGAGAATTTAATTTTGCATTTAAGGTGCAGACTTCACACGGCTTGGGCACATGCCCATGTCCTATGGTCATGTCTTCCACATGGTTGAGACACACGACCGTGTCTCAGCATGTGTGGTTACTACTGGGCACTCTGTTTTACCAAACTAAGGTGCAGGGGGACACACGACCGAACTACATGCCCATAGAGTAGACCGTATGTCACACACGGCCTAGACACATGCCCGTGTGGGCAAAAACAAGGCTATTTGCCAAACCCTTTTTGCCACCCTTACTTGCACCAACATAAGCCACATCAAGCAAACCAATTCACACATACTTTATCAATTCAATCATGAAAAGCATCATCATTTTCACATATCAATAACAAGTATTAGCCATCAACTATGGCCTTATACAAAATGAATTCATCTTCAAAACAAGCCAACACATTTGGCCAACACAATATAACACTTGACAAAAGACTAAGTCCCTATACATGCCATACTCAAAATGATAAATCTAACTATACCAAAGGTTCAGATTGATAATGTTATCGAGCCTCCGACGTCCTTTGATCCCCGAGCTAGCTTGGTGGCACTATAAGAAAATGGAAATGAGAGGGAGTAAGCATAAAGCTTAGTAAGTCTCATGTAAATAATTAACAACAATTACCATGCATTACTATACTCATAACATATTATAAACTTACACATGATTCTCAAATGATTAAAGGCATAACTTACTCATTTTCACCCTTACTAATCATACAACATAATTTGAGCTCATTTCTCATGAATCTCATGTAGGTACCTGTATCACTTACAATATAGTCTTAACTTTTCTCACTTTTGACACAAGCTTTAATTTACCCGTTGAACCTATTGGAATACCAAAGGATATCCGATAAGCCTCACATAAGAGGGTAAAATGCCGATGCCATGTCCTAGACATGGTCTTACACTGGCTCACATGTCGAGGCTGATGCCATGTCCCAGACATGGTCTTACACTGGCTCACATGTCGAGGCTGATGCCATGTCCCAGACATGGTCTTATACTAGCTCTCATAATGTGGCCGATGCCATGTCCCAAACATGGTCTTACACTAGCACACATATCAACGCCGATGCCATGTCCCAGACATGGTCTTACATTGGCTTACATATCGAGGTCGATGCCATGTCCCAGACATGGTCTTACACTAGCTCTCATATATCTCTAATGTAATGGCATGGAACTCATATATCTCTAATGTCATGGCATGGATATCCGATTTATTCCTAAGGTTCAACCGGGATTATACCACGTCAAATTTTGTCACGCACATTCATAACAGTAATCAAACATTTCATGCCATATCAATTGTTTAATGCATAACAAATAAAGAGTTGTATTATTTACGTACAACTTATCTCGGTATACAAAATTCGGGTGACTAGTTCGACTCGGTCCAATAACTTGGTTTTCCCCCAGTCTAGGCCCAGACTTCATTTTTCTTGATCTAAAATGACAAAATTTACTAATTTAATCACTACATTAATCAAGACATTCCAAAATTCCTACTTTGGCAAAATTATCGTTTTTGCCCCTAGACTTTCACATAATTACGATTTTGCCCCTAGGCTCGTAAAACTATTTTAATCAAATTTCTTCATTAAACAAGCCTAGCCGAACCTTTATTACTCTTATAACAACTCACAATTTTCAATTATTTCACACATTTACAACCTATTTTATAAACTTCACAAAATGGCCCCTTTAGGTGTTTTTATGAAAACCCTTTTCACAAAAGTTGTTTATTTAACAACCAAGATTCATTTTCATCCATAAAGTTTCAGCAAACAATATGAATACTCACATGGTAAACCCTAGACTCTCAACCATTTTGCAAAATAGTCCCTTCATTACCTAGATTGAGCTGTAGGGGTTCCAAAAGTACAAAAATTATAAAAAACAACCACCAAAATCACTTACTTGCAAGAGAAAAGCTTGGCTGAAATTTGAGCTTTCAAAACCCTCCATTTTTGCTGAAAATTTCAGTGGTGAAGAGAAGATGATAGCCTCCTCTCTTTCTGTTTTATTTTTTTATTAAGCAAGTTACCTAATGTCACCTAATTTTTGACTATTTTATGATTTTTTCTCCAATTAAAATTTCCATGCCCAGCCACCATAATTTTATTTCTATTTACTCAATAAGGACCTCTACTTTAGTGTTCCATAGCTATTTAACACCTTTAGCTTGTAGAACAAAACTTTCACACTTTATGCAATTTAGTCATTTTTCAAAATTAAGCATGGAATCACTAAAATTAATTCACCAAAATTTTCATGCACTCATATAATCATGTTATAACACATAAAATAATATTAAAAATAATTTCTCCGGCCTCAGATTAATGGTTCTGAAACCACTGTTCCGACTAGCCCCAAAATTGTGCTATTACACTATCTCACACAACTTTTCTAAATTATATAACATGTTCTCATATCGAATTATCATCATTCAATATTATACTTGCTTACTTAACTAACTTTAGCTTTCACAAGCTTATTCAATTCAATTCTCATATATCATTCAATTTACACTTTCATATAGCCAAATAAGCACATTATGGAAAATAGCATATCTAATCATATATCTCATTTCATCATTTATACCCAAATTCACCTTTCATTCATATAGTATTTGACAATTTCACATGTGCCACTTTATAAATCACATCTTATTCATTTGTTCATGTTTCATTTGCACATATTCACATAACATTCTTTGCACATATATACTTACCTTTCATTATCAAATATTGTATACAATTTCAACGTACCTGAATCAGAATGTCATTCACTTAATCACCTATTTCTCGGAACGCCCGTTGAACCGTTCGGAATCAATAAGGATACTTGGATAGCTCGTACAATGCCAACTACCAGACGTGGTCTTACATGTAATCAAATATCAATGCCACTGTCCTAGACAAGGTTTTACACGAAGTTATATACGATGCCGATGTCCCAGACATGGTCTTACACGTAATCTCTAATCGATGCCAATGTCCCAGACACGATCTTACACGATATCTCAAATCGTTGCCAATGTCCCAGACGTGGTCTTACATGAAATCATATCTCGGAATCCTATGTCTTCACATATGTATTCTTTACTATTCCTAGGGTTCGTACAGGGCTTTTCAGACGTCGTCACGTTATTAGAACTTTCTCATATTCATATATTCTACTTCTCGAACAATTCAATATCATAATAACATATATATATATATATATATATATATATAACTTATTCCAAATACATACATTTGCATTACTATTCGACATTGAATTCAATCATACAAATAATATGTATTTATAACATGATTTTGTAATGTCTATTAAAATACAAACTTACCTTGTTTGCAGTAATGACAAATTAAGTCGACTAATCCGATATTTTGACTTAACTTAGCTCGTTTGTAGTAATGACAAATTAAGTCGACTAATCCGATATTTTGACTTTCTCTCGATCTAGATCCGAATTTCGCTTTTGCCAATCTAATTAATATCACAATTAACTTACTTATTCAACATTTCATTCAATTTTCATCCAAGAACATATAAATGGGTAATTTACATTTTAGCCCCTAATATTTCACATTTTTGTAATTTAGTCCTTATTACACAAATACACAAAATTCAAAAAATTACTTAAATACCCATGCTAGCTGAATTACCAAAGTGCCCTTAGCAGCCCATATTTTTCATTTATTTCACATTTCAACCTCATATTTTACACATTTTACAAATTAGTCCAAAATTGACATTTTCACTCAAAATCACTTTATTAAACATGAAAATCTATTAACACATTTATTTTTCATCATCAAACATAAAAATCATCAAGCTTTCAACAATGGCAAAACACAAAATCATCATCGAATTCGAAAATCAAGGTATGGGCTAGCTAAAACACGAAGCAACAATCTCAAAGACATAAAAATTATCAAAAATCGAGAAAAAATTCACTTACTAATTATTCATGCAAGTGCTGAAAGTTCAAGCTCCATTTTTCTTCTTCTTCTTTGATATATTCGGCCATGAATGGTTGAAAATGATGATAATAATTCAATTGTTTTTATTTTACTAACATAAATTATAAAATTACAAATATGCCATTAATGAAAACATTAAAATTTCATATAATGGATGACCATTTAAGTCAAAATCCACTAAATATGGTCTAATCACATAATAAGGACCTCAAATTTAATAAACCATAGCAAATAAGCACTTTAACAAATAGAAAGCTACTTTTTCATTTTATGCGATTAAGTCATTTCATCACATTAAATAACCATTTGATAGAATTATTTCACAAAAATTTTACACATATTAATTCACATACTTTAAGCTTGAAAAATAATATTAAAATATTTTTCTGAATCGAATTTGTGGTCTCGAAACCACTGTTTGACTAAGATCTAAATCGGGCTGTTACAGTATGCTTAGAGTTTGAAAGACAGGTTTGGTTCTCAGACTTTTCAAGACTCTATGATTGAATTAATCACTTTGAAGCAAATAGGAATGGTAGACCAATACTAGGAATCGCTTCTGAGTTTGTTCAATCAACTTGAGTTACCAGAACCGTATGCCCTTAGTATTTTCGTTAGAAATTTGCGAATATATATTTTCGTTGGAAATTTGCGAATATACCAGAACCGTATGCCCTTAGTAGAGGCTTTCTTGGTATCTCGTTAGGTGGAAGTCATTCTTAATGGAATGCCTATAAAGGGACTATTATCTAGTTGGGGAACTTAGGGACGCACCACACCACTATCTACTACGTACACCGGTGTGCTTAAAAATTTAGCTCCTACAGTAGCTACTGGTATAGGGGCAGTGGTACAACAGTCCCAATCTAGACCAGAGGGCCACCTAAGTTCATATCCCCAACTGAAACGGAGGAAAGGAAAAAAAAGAAGGGATTGTGTTATTGGTGTGGGGCCAAGTACAGTGTAGGTCATAGATGCATGAGGTCTAAATTGTATCAATTATTGTTAGATCATAATGTTGAGGGGGAAAAATGAAGAATACCAAGAATGCAGTGACCTATTGGAAGATCTTAACATGGGGGAAGACTCTCCTATAGGTCTAGTGATGTCATTACAGGTTATCAAAGGTTCCCAAAACATTCACACAATGAGAGTAGCTGCCAATATTGGTAACACCAAGGTTATTCTATTGATTGATTTAGGGAGTACTCACAATTTTGTCAGTACCAAATTAGTAAAATAGTTGGCCTTACCAGTTAGCCCTTTGAACAAATTGAAGGTTATTATCACCAATGGAGCCACATTAATAGCTTATGGGATATATAGAGCTATTAAATGGTAGGTGCACACGACTAAGTTCTACACTGATTTTTATGTGCTACCACTCAAGGAGTGTGATATGGTTCTAGGGGTTCAATGGTTGTTGTCATTAGGCACTATCACCTGGGAATTTAGTTCCCTTTCTATGCAGTTCACATATGAAAAGGAACCTTGTGTGCTACATGGAATTCATCCTGGGAACATTCATGTACTAGATGATGCTCAATCCTCTAAATGCCTATCCTTGGTTGGTGGACCCTTGGGACCCGATGCTGTGTTGGTGTTAGCCTCTGACCAAGCCTTCCTAATGGCTACCATGATCTCTTCTCTTGAGATGATTCAACCCTTGTTAGAGGAGTTCCAAGACATTTTTCAAGAGCCTAAGGGACTGCCCCCAACTAGGTTTCAAGACCACAAAATACCTCTCAAGGATGAATTTACTGTGGTTAAGTTGAGACCTTATAGTTACCTTACAGTACATAAGAATGAAATAGAGAAAATGGAATAAGAACTGTTGCAGGCTAGCATCATCAGGGACAATAATAACTCATTTGCATCTCCCATAGTCATGGTAAAAAATAAAGATGGGACTTGGAGAATGTGTGTTGATTATAGAAACTTGAACTAGCTTACTGTCAAAGATAGATTTCTCTATGCCTATTATTGAAGAGCTGCTATATGAGCTGGGAAAGGCAGCAGTATTCTCCAAATTGGACCTCAGATCAGGCTATCATCAGATTAGAATGCGGGAATCGGACATCCATAAAACGTCCTTTCAAACACATGAAGGGTACTATAAATTTTTAGTCATGCCCTTTGGTCTCACTAATGCCCCATCTACTTTTCAACCTCTTGCGAATTCTATTTTCAAACCATTGTTAAAGAAATTTGTATTGGTTTTTTTATGATATAATTGTGTATTCGGTTTCTTGGCAGGATCATTTGGAGCATCTTAGAACAGTTTTTGGCATCTTAAGGAGTCAATAGCTATTTACAAAGAAAAGTAAGTGTCAATTTGAGGTTGAACAGATTGACTACTTGGGACACATTATTTCTAAAGGGAAGGTGACCATGGATCAAACCAAGGTTGATAGTGTGTTGGCTTGGAAGGTTCCTCGATTTATTAAAGAATTAAGGGGATTCCTTGGTTTATTAGGCTATTATAGAAGGTTCATTGAGAGGTATGGCACCATGGCAAAACTGTAACACCCCAAAACTGGCCTAGACGTTATGGCCGAATCTGGTGATGTCACATGATAGTGCTTTTGAAATCGCAACGACGCTAAAACCTTTTCTCCGTTCAAACCACTCTTCATTATCTTATGTTAACTCCAAATCGTGTCATTTGTTTTCAAAATGTTATCCGTTTTCAAAACATTATTTATTTACAAATCATCATTCATTTCCCAAAAAGTTATACTTTGCGAAAGCTTTTAAAACAGTTTGCGTGTGGGTAGTATTTTGATAAAACATTCATCTATTTTGAAACCCGAGTTTCTCCTACCACTAGCAGTTATAAAACATAAAGCAGTATAAAATCCAAATTTAAACCAAAAATCCGTAGAGGCCATTATTACAGAAAAATACCCATATAAACTTAAAATCATGATTAGGTATCAAACAGTATAGAAGGAGTCATGTGGCCACCGCTGAGTCCTCCACTGCACCGACCCGCCTATGTTTGGGGATTACCTGTACAGATTAAATAGAAGGGTGAGTTTTCATAAACTCAGTGTGTAACCCGTATACAAAACAAACAATCAATATACAAATAATCATAGTCTGGGACTAAGCCTTTTTTCAGTATCAGTATCAGTCCAGTTTGGGCCTTATCCCATTTCAGTAACAATATGCATTAAGGCCTTAGCCTATCACAGTACAGTAATAGTAACATATATGCAATCAGAAAATCCTACCCAACCAGCCTCTACACTCCATCTCCCTCCAACCCTACACTCCATGTGGGGATATAATCAATCCACCCATCTCTACACTCCAAATAGTACCGAATGCGGCACTAGACAGTAATTTGCAGTTGTGCTGCCAGTAACTTAGGCTTGAAGCCTTTCAGTACACTTCCTCCAATCAATATCAACCCATCCCCATGCAATGCATCATACAGTTATGTCATGCCCAATCATGGTATATCACATATATACAGTACAGTACAAACAACATGCTCAATATACAGTCATATATATATACATATCAAGTATGGATATAATAGTCATTCAGTTAGGCGTCTAGGTAATCTTACGACCCTACAGTAGGTTCACAATCGTCTCGGGCGATCTATGCAACCTTAGCAATAAATCAGTGAAAATGGGCTCATACGCCCATGTTGTCTACCTGTGTGGGCCCACACGTCTATGTAGCCCCCACAGCCCAATTTGGCCTTGGCCGTGTGGATCACACAGCCTGGCCCAACATCCCACATGCCTGTGTGGTTAACCCATGTGGGCCCACACGGCCTAATTAGTCGAGCCCGTGTCTCGTACACGGCCTCGCTGGCCATCACCCGGTCGTGTCATACGCCCGTGTCATGCACGCATGGCCTGGTTCATCGATCACACAGCCATGTCCCCTCACATGGCCTACCACACGGGCTACCACACGCCTGTGTGGCGTCGACAATATGCTTTTTTGGCTTTCGCCTAGTCGCATTTTCAATGTTTCGGGTACACACTTGATTTTGATTGAAGCCCAAACGATTACTGAGCACTCCAATACCTATAATCACACAATAAACCTTTAAATAATCGTTTTTAACATGCATTTAAAATGAACTTAAAACGAGGTTTTTATCCAAAAAGCAACGCCTTTTACCTTTGATCGAAAACCAACAAATTCTATGAGCCTAACTCGTTGATCGAGAATGATGAATAGCCCCTTGATTAGTTCCTAAACATCCAAGGAAACCCCTCTTAAACGATAATTAGAAAAACGTTAGAGTTTAACAATAAACAAAACTTACCAAACAGAGAAGAGCAACCGTAGCACGACAGAAACGAATTGGAAAAGGAAACAAAATAAGAATGGGTTTGGAAAAATAGATTTTCGGCAATAGAGAAGGAAGAAACTCAATGCAGAAATTCGGTAGAGTGACGGGAACAACAAACGTTAGAAATAATAGAACAAAGAGCCAAAAATTCTGCATAGGAGTGAAGAGAATAACATCAGAAGGGAGAGGGAAACTTTTGGGGAATTCAAAAAGAACAAAAAGAAATAAAATTCTGGATATTCCCCCATCATCCCCCTAATTTACTCCTAAAAACACTCAAACACTCAACCACATCAGTCTTTCGACTTAACCGAAACACTCACACGGCACAAGCAGCAAAAATAGTGCCCGAATATAGATTCGAACACAAGACCTCCTTCACACCAACACTCCACTTAACCACCAGACCAGCAGACCCATTCTGTTATAAACTTACCAATATTAAAATAAAAACCTATTGAATAAGAGCAAGGCTTTATTCACATAAAAACAAAAATTTTACTCAAGTCAAGGCTTGAACCCAAGACTTTTCAGACACTCCCAGAACCCTTAACCACTGAAGCAGATACACAGTTGTGTCACAAACATACGAGAATAATTGTAAATGATTTTTGGGGCGTTACAACTTTACCCCCTAAAAGAAAATTTCGGCCTCAAAATTTTACCTGATCAGAATAGATGAGGATACTACTGTTGCATCGCATCCTCAGGCTCCTACGTGGCCTCCTCAGAACTATGATTACGTTAAAGAACCTTAACCAGTGGGATGGACTTTCTTCTTAGAACCTTTACAGCGCAATCCAATATCTGAACTGGCTCCTTCTCAAAGGTCAGATCTGGCCTAACCTCGATCTCCTCAACCAGAACAATATGCATGGGGTCAGAGCGGTAACGCCTCAACATCGAGAAATGGAAAGCATCGTGAATCTGATCCAACTCCGGAGGTAACTCCAACTAGTAGGCAACAGGTCCTACTCGCTTTAGAATACGGTAAGACCCAATAAACCTAGGGCTCAACTTGCCCTTACGTCTAAACCTCAGTACCTTCTTACATGGCGAGACCTTAAGAAAAATGAAGTCCCCACAGAATACTCAATCTATCGACGCTTTAGATCCGCATAGGACTTCTATCTGTCTGATGCCGCTTTCAGTCAGTCTCAAATCAATCTAACTTTGTCCTCGGTATTAGAAACTAGTTCAGGGTCTAGAACACGTCGCTCACCCAACTCAGTCCAACATGATGGAGTGCGACACGTACGACCATATAATGCCTCGTAAGGTGCCATTTGAATGCTAGACTGATAGCTGTTGTTATAAGCAAGCTCTGCTAGCGAGAGGTAATCCTTCCAACTACCTCAAAAGTCAATCACACAACTTCTCAACGTATCCTCCAGTATCTGAATCACCCACTCTGACTAACCATCAGTTTGAGGATGAAACATAGTACTGAAGTCCAATCCTGTACCCAGAGCTTTGTGTAGCTTTTCTAGAACTGAGACGTGAAACGAGGATTCCTATCAGATATTATCAAAACTGGTATCCCATACAGTCTCACTATCTCAGACAGATACAGCTTAGCCAGCTTTTGCAGAGAGTAGTTAGTACGAACAGGTATGAAATGGGCGAAATCGGTCAATCGGTCCACGATGACCAATACTAAATCCTTCTTAGTGGGTGTGAGGGGTAACCCATTAACGAAGTCCATAGTCACTCGCTCCCACTTCCAAAGTAGAATCTTAACTGGCTGAAGCAACCCCGAAGGTAACTGATGCTCAGCCTTAACCTGCTGACATGTTAGACATTTACCCATAAAGTTTGTAACCTCATGCTTAAGACCTGACCACCAATATAACTCGCGAAGGTCTCGGTACATCTTATTTCTTCCATGATGCATAACATAAGGGCTACTATGTGCCTCTCGCAGTATAGACTGCCGCAACTCGGTATCATTCAGTCCACAGATTCTCCCACGGAAATAGAGTTCCCATTCGCTATTCAGTCCAAAATCCACATTATTCCCAGTCTCAATCTGTTGAAAGCGAAGACCTAAAGACTCGTCCTCCAACTGCTTACCCTTAATCTACTCTATCCATGTCGGTTTAACTTGAAGTTCGACCAACAGACTACCATCATCAAATAAATTGAGACGAGCCAACATCGCCCTCAGATCAGTCACAACCCTACGGCTCAGTGCATCGGCCACCACATTAGCCTTACCAAGGTGATACTCAATCATACAGTCGTAGTCCTTAAGCAGCTCAATCCATCTACACTGTATAAGATTCAGCTCATTCTGAGTGATGAGATACTTGAGGCTCTTGTGATCAGTGTAGATGATACACTTCTCACTGTATAGATAATGCCTCTAGATTTTCAATGCAAATACCACCACGACCAATTCCAAGTCATGCATCGGATAATTTACCTCATAAGTCTTAAGCTGACGAGACGCATACGCTACCACCTTACCCTCTTACATCAATACACACCCCAAACCGACATGTGATGCATCACTGTAGACAGTAAACTCTTTTCTAAACTCTGGCTGTATCAGAACAGGGGCCTCTGTCAGTACAGTCTTGAGCTTCTCAAAGCTCTCTTGCTGCACGTCAGTCCAATTAAATGGCCCACCCTTACGTAGCAGCTTAGTCAAGGGTGTGGCGATCAGTGAAAAACCCTCTAAAAACCGTCAATAATATAGTCTTAGGCTGCTTCCAATCCAAGACAGCCTCAAAATTTTTAGGATTGACTCTAATCCCCTCAGCGGAAACCACATGTCTCAGAAACGTTACTTCACGTAACCAGAACTCACATTTACTGAACTTGGCGTACAGTTGTTTCTCTCGCAAAGTCTGTAGAACCGCTCTGAAGTGTTCGTCATGCTCATCCTTATTCCTCGAGTACACCATTGTGTCGTCAATAAATACCACTACTAACTGATCCAGATAGGGCTAAAACACTTAGTTCATCAGATCCATGAAAGCTGCCGGTGCATTAGTCAGTCCAAATGGCATTACTAAAAACTCATAGTGACCATAGCAAGTCCTAAACGCAGTCTTATACACGTCGGCCTCCTTAACTCTTAACTGGTGATACCCTGATCGGAGGTCAATCTTGGAGAAAATTGAAGCCCCTCGGAACTGGTTAAATAGATCGTCTATCCTCGGTAGGGGGTACTTATTCTTGATGGTCAACTTATTTAGTTGTCGGTAATCAATACAAATACACATGGATCCATCCTTCGTTTTCACGAACAGAACTGGTGCTCCCCACGGAGACACACTAGGGTGGATGAACTCATGATCTAGTAACTCTTGAATCTGAGCCTTAAGCTCCACAAGCTCCTTCGGTGCCATTCTATTAGGAGCAATGAACACAAGAGCTGTACCAGGAAGGAGCTCAGTCCCAAACTCTACTTCGCGGTTCGGAGGTAACCCATGTAGCTCCTTAGGAAATACGTCTGGAAAATCCTTAACTGTTTTGATATCTTTAACCGAAGAATCCCCAACATTTGAACCACTGATGTAGGCCAAATACGCCTCACATCCCTTATGAACCAACTTTTTCACCCTCAATGCAGAAATCACATTTGTCAAGTAGTTTCAACGTTTTCCAATTACGACTACCTTGTTGTCCTCCTCAGTTCTCAGTACAGCCCTTTTTGTGGCACAATCTAAGCTCACTCGATGTTTGACTAACCAGTCCATTCCCAGTATTAAATCGAACTCCCTAAAAGGCAGTTCCATCAGATCAGCCAGAAAAATAGCCCTTTGAACCTCTAAGGGAACATCTAAACAGTTTGTTAACCCTTATTGACTGCCCCAACGGACTCAGTATAGTGACCTCACTTGTAGTGCTCTCAACTAGTATACCCCAGTTTTCAGATACGGTACATGCTATATAGGAGTGAGTGGATCCTAGATCTATCAGTGCAGTATAAGGTACATTATAAATAAAGAACATACCCGTGATGATGTCCAGAGCATCTCCATCCTCTCGGTGAAGAGCAACATAAACTAGAACCGGCTGTCTCTCCTCAGTGTGACTAGCACCTCTGCCCGGTGCTCTCTAACCACGGCCCAGACCATTACCACCCCTCTCCTGACCACGGCCTCTCGGTGGCTACTGAATTACTCTCAGTGGTGCAGTACCCATGCCAGAAGCTTGCATCTGATCGGACCTCCGAGGCCAGTCACTAATACGGTGTTCTAATAAACCGCACCTCAAACAAGCCCCAGTTCTTTTTTAACACTCGCTCTGATGGCGTCTACCACAGCTAGTACACGGTGGCTGTCCAGTAACAGCAATAGGAGCCCCAACTCTGGTCGGCCCATCATCTCTGGCCTTTTTCTTAGGCATCAAAATGGAACTCGAGGGCTCCGAATCCCTCTTATTCCTCTTTATATGTTCTGGCGCTCAGTGCGTTTCACTTCCTCGGCGATCTTCGCCTTATCGACTAGTGCAGCAAAGTCTCGCTCCCTTTGTGGAGCTATCAGTACCCTAAGATTATCATTGAGGCCATCCTCGAAGCGAACGCATCTCTCATACTCAGTCGCCACCATACCATGCGCATAGCGGCTTAGTCGCAGAAATTCAGCCTCATACTCGGCCACTGATCTATCACCCTGGGTCAAATTCAGGAACTCTTTCCTACGAGCATCTATGTAACTGGCCCCCACATACTTCCTCTAGAAGGCGGTCTTAAAGAACTTCTAGGTCAGTCGGTTGGATTGAGTGCCCTCATTAACAGTGAGCCACCATTGATATGCCTTATCTCGAAGCAACGATACAACACCATTTAATTTTTGCTCGGGGGTGCAGTCCAAGTCGTCCATAATTCTCTCTGTGGCCTCTATCCAATACTCAGCCACATTAGGGGCAACTCTAGTAATACCCCTAAAAATCTCGGCTCCTTTAGACTAGAGTCGTTCCGTAACCGACCCTCAGCCTCCAACTCTAGTATTGGGCCCTACGACCCTCTCCAGAATCCTTAACATGCCTTGGGACAGTGCATCATCATAGTCTCTCGATCATGAGACCTAGACCTAGTTTTAGTAATAGGCGACAAAGGCATCTCGCTAGTGTCCAGATTGGGTAGGTTACCAGAAGATGAGGACCTCGCTCGAGCCCCTTTATGGCCTCTACCACGGCCTATTGTACCTCGTCCACGAGTACCTTGTATGCTAATTTTCTAATAGCGTTTTATCTGTATTAACAGTACTATGCATCAGTTTACAGTTCAAGTGTTTATTAATAGATATTTTATGAAAACAGTATCAGAAGCCCAAACGATTCCGATTGAAGCCCAGTGTTTATCTCTTTTGACTTTTTACCGAGTCGCATTTTTAGTGTTTTGGGCACACACCTGATTCCAATTGAAGCCCAAACAATTACCGAGCACTCCAATAGCTATAATCGCACAATAAACCTTTAAATAATCATTTTTAACGTGTATTTAAAATGAACTTAAACCGAGGTTTTCATCCAAAAAGTAACCACTCTTACCTTCGATCGAAAACCAGCAAATTCTACGAGCCTAACTCGTTGATCGGGAATGATGAACAGTCCCTTGATTAGTTCCTAAACATTCAAGGAAACCCCTCTTAACCAATAATCAGAAAAATGTTAGAGTTTAACAATAAACAAAACTTACCGAACAGAGAAGAGCAACCGTAGCACGACAGAAACGGATTGGAAAAGGAAACAAAATAAGAATGGGTTTGGAAAAACAAATTTCTGGCAATAGAGAAGGAAGAAACTCAATGAAAAAATTCGGTAGAGTGACGGGAACAACAAACGTTAGAAAGAATATAACAAAGAGCCAAGAATTCGGCAGAGGGAGTGAATAGAATAACATCAGAAGGGAGAGGGAAACTTTTGGGGAATTCAAAAAGAACAAAAGAAATAAAATTCTGGATATTCCCCCATCATCCCCCTAATTTACTCCTAAAAACACTCCAACACTCAACCACATCAGTCTTTCATCTTAACCGAAACACTCACACGACATAAGCAGTAAAAATAATGCCCGAGTACAAACTCGAACACAAGACCTCCTTCACACCAACACTCCACTTAACCACCAGACCAGCAGGCCCATTCTGTTATAAACTTACCAACATTAAAATAAAAGCCTACTGAACAAGAGCAAGGCTTTATTCACATAAAAACAAAAAATTTGCTCAAGTCAAGGCTTGAACCCAAGACTTCTCAGACACTCCCAGAACCCTTAACCACTGAAGCAGATACACAGTTGTGTCACAAACATACGAGACTAATTGTAAAAGATTTTTGGGGTGTTATAAAAACCTTTAACTGACCTGTTGAAGAAAGGAGAATGGTGTTGGTCATTACAGGCTGAGCAAACCTTCTTGGCTCTGAAGACTGTTCTCAGCACAGCACTAGTCCTGGCATTACCAGATTTCCAAGAAAGCTTCTGTATCAACATTGATGCTAGCAATATAGGGGTTGGGGCCGTGTTACAAAAAAAGGGTCATCCAATCGCTTATTTCTGTAAGGCCTTAGGAACAAGGCATCAACCACTGTCCATATACGAAAAAGAAATGTTGGCAGCATTGTTAGCTGTCAAGAAGTGGCACCCATACTTTGTTGGACACAACTTTTGCACCAGAACTAACCATTAAAGCAGGAGATTGCTCTTGAATCAACAAGCAATTACACCTTTCTAGCAAAAATGGGTAGCAAAAATGTTGGGATATGATTTCGAGATGCTTCATAGGAAGGGTAGTACCAATGTAGTGGCTGATGGGTTATTTCGACAACACAATCAAGGGGAGGGTCAGTGTTGGCTGATGGCAAGCTCTTCGATAGTATCTGATCATTTTAGCAGGGTACAAGCATCATGGCAAAAGGACCAGACTTCAAAAACTTTTTGATGAGTTATAACAACAGCCCTCGACACATCTCAAATATACTTGAAACGGTAAATTATTAAAAAGGAAAGGGAAATTGGTGGTAGGTTTTGATTTGACTCTTAGAAAGGATTTATTTGCTCATTTTCATGAAGGCGTTGTAGGAGGTCATTCGGGAATCAAAGCTACTCAACATTGAATGACAAGCATGATATATTAGAAGGGTATGAACACTGATGTTAAGTAATGGAGAAGGGAGTGTTTAGTTTGCCATTGTTGTAAATACGACACATCTGCTCACCCTGGTCTTCTCCAACCCTTACCTATTCTAAATAGAGCTTGGTTAGAAATAACCATGGACTTCATTGAGGGTATTCCAACTTCAAAACGGAAGGATACCATTTTGGTAGTTATGGATCAAATTACTAAGTACGGTCATTTCATTACTTTGGCTCATCCGTACTCTATTGTTACTGTGGCTGTGGCTTTTCTTGACAATGTCTACAGGTTGCATGGACTTTCTGATGCAATAGTATTGGATCGAGAATGAGTTTTCGCTAGCTCTTTCTGGAAATAACTTTTTCGCAGGCTGGGCACTAAGATCAAGTTATCTATGGCTTATTTGTAACACCCCTAACCAGTCTCCGTCGTCGAATTAGGGTTACGGAGCATTACCGTACAAATTCGAACAACTAACATCAAAACATATCAATAATTTCATTCAACATTAATTACTTGAAACTCATTACAAACCTTGCAAACATACATTTGGGAGTTAAATCAAGCCTTTGAGGCCCTAAAAATAGTTTGGAAATAATTTGGGACTAAATTGAAACAAATTAGAAAATTTTGGAAAAAAGTTGAAAATTTTGAAAAAAGGGTCACATGGCCGTGTGGCTAGGCCGTGTAACATAGCCCAGACCGTGTGATACTCGAACAAAGGGACACACGATCGTGTCGCAGCCTGTGTCTTAAACCACGTAACTCACTGAGTTAGGTCACTCGACAGTGTCACAAGCCGTGTGCCAGACCGTGTAACTCACTGACTTGTGACACACAGCCGTGTCGCAGGCCGTGTGCTAGACTATGTAACTCATTGTATTGAACTAATAAGTGACACACAGCTGTGTAGCTAGGCCATGGCCGTGTGTGTTTCATGGTCGTGTACTCCATAATTTGACCCTAAAAAAAGCCATTTTAAGTTCAAAACTTACTTAATCAACCACTCCAATTGTGCATACATTCAAAAGACCTAAACACCTCTCAAACACATCTAAACATACCAATTCAATCAACCTATTTCACCTAACCAACCATTCAAAGGCACCACATTTATACCAAACAACTTCAATCAAAACAAGGCTATAATGCCACATCTCAAGCACAAAACATGTTTAATTTAGCTACCTAATGACCTCAATTATAAACCATTCAATCTTCATTATAAACATACCAAAAGGACCATATATTACCAAGTACTTAAAAGTGACCAAAGAACATAAATTTTCCAAGGCACTAAAAGTCCATCAAATAAGATATATACTCCAAAAGCATATTCATACCAAATTGATCATTAACACATTAAAGAACTACCAGTATATAAAATCCTATACATGCCATTTATAACCTTGGCCTAAATAACTCAAAAACTACTGAAGTGATTGCTAAATAGTGTGCTAGTATTCTAACAAGCTTCTAACCTATCGAGCTTCCAATAATCTATGAAACAAAGGACAATAACTACGTAAGTAACTAGTGCTTAGTAAGCTTGTATAAACTCAAACACAATTTACCATTCTTAAGCTCAATTTATAAAATGTGCATAACATCTTTACCATACTCATAAGCTTAACAATCCTATAAGCATAAAAAAACTCGCAAACTAGTAGGCTTACGTATAATGCATATAGAAAACCAACCATTTCACAAATGAATCTTCATGAACATAACATTCATCACATAATCGTTTAGTTTCCTTCAATTCATTTGCATTCATCCAAATTTACCTTTTCAATAGATTATGAGCAAATATCCATTTGAACACATGCCTTGCCAATTACCTTTACTTACTCGTTGAATCATCTAGAATTTCATTGGATACTTGGGAATGCTCACACATAGTGTGCCTTTTCATATAACTATAACCTTTCCTTTTCAATAGTGCTCACATAAGCTGTGAAATGAGCTTGCTCACACGAGCTGTGTGTTGGAATGTTAGCTACATGATGCTGCTTACACGAGCTGTGGAGAATCCACAAAAAATGCAAGACCTCAGCCATCAGTAGGACATTCAAGACCAGCACTCAAAACATGAAATCCCTAAAGACATGTCATTCATATCCTAAGAATTCTTAAGGTTCGAACGGGATTATTTATCAGTCAATTAATCAAAACATCGATACATATATTTTCAAGTCAATTTATAACTAACATAATATAATAGATAATCAATCAAAATATATTTAGTAAGATTATAATTCATACGAACTTACCTCGATAACTATAGTCACAAAAGTAGAGTTGGAGACTAATCCAAAGCTTTTGCCTTTACTTGATTTAAGTTTAGTTGGTTTTTCTTGATCTAAATAATAATTTAACTCAATTGTCATAATTCCAGCATTCGAATAAGTAGTTTTATGCAATTAAATCCTTCCATCACCAAATTACGAATTTACCCTCAATACTTTAACTTTCTTACAATTTACTCCCTAAATTATTAACTTGCAATTTCACCATTTTTCTAACTAAAAAATGCTAGTCAATTTTACTAGGGGTCTTGAACAGCCCATAATTACCAACATTTCACATTAAAACCAATGGGTTTTACACTTTCAATAATTTAATCCTTAACCCTAAATTCATCAAAAATCACTTAACAACACTGGTTTATTTAACAACCAAGTTTAATAATCTATCAATTGACATCACAAATTCATTAATTTCATTCCTAAAAAATCCCTCCACCTTTAACATTTTTGGAAATTAACTCCCGGGCTAGCTAGACTAAGCTAAAAAGAGCTCAAAAAACATAAAAATCACTAAAAAGTAACCTTAAAAGCACCAACATGCATGGAATATGTTTGGCCGAAACTTCCAAGTTCTCCCATGGAGTATTCAATTCTTCATATCTCAAGTAAAAAGATGAGTACTTTGTTTTACTATTAGTTTATGTTATTAATATACCCAATTACCAAATTATCCTTTAAAAATCATCTAAATTTCATTCATTTAATCACCAAAAGCCGTCTATTATTAAATCAAATGGTATATTTACCATTTAAGTCCATTAGTTAAGAATTTCATAGCCATTTGATCCTTTTATTAAATATAATTTAACTTTTTCATCTTTTACAATTTAGTCCTTTTTACCTAATTAATCATTTAAACTTTAAAATTTTTAAATGAAAATTTAATACTACCTTAAACTAACCCTATAGACATTAAATAAACATTAAAATAATAAATCACTTGTTAGAGTCGTGGTCTCGAAACCACTATTTCTGACACCACTGAAAATGGACTATTATAACTCTCCCCCTAAAGGAATTTTCGTCCCTGAAAATCTTACGAGAAAACAAGTGTATTGCACTTGCATAGCTTCTTCTGGTTCCCAGGTAGATTTCTCGACCCCATGAAGATGCAAGAGAACTTTAACTAGATTGATAACTTGTAAAAGTAACATATTTTAAGCCTACATTTAGCATGCTTTTGGATGATTTATCCTTTGATTTATGTAAAAAAGGTGCTCTTAATCCTTTCTTTTCATGTTTTATACTCAGGAAAGCACCTGAGGATGAAAAGAACGAGAAACAGGCTTAAAACAGACCAAATTGGGCCAAAATAGAAATCGACACAGCCTGGGCCCAAGACCACACGACTGTGCCTAATTAAAAGTCCGAACACGGCCTAAAGACAACTCACATAGGTGTGTGCCATGGCCGTGTCCCTGTCGTGGAAAAGAGCAATTTCACTCGAAAAAAGATACTTACGGGCAAAAAAACCTATCTCAACAGCTTATATAAACACCCTAAGTATAACCTAGAGGGGGGCGGTTAGCTAGGCCGAGGAGTCGAGCCAGAAAGGTCAGATTTGTAGAGAATCACTCGAAGATAGCCAGTTGATCCATCTCAAGAAGCCAGAATTATACTCAAGACGGAGGATCTCTCCTTCAATTCCTTTAGGGGGTTTTAGGGATTTTTTATGTTTTATTTTATCTTTTCTTTTGAGATGTTTTCTTTTATCGTTATGAACTAAACCCTCAAATACCTGAGGGGGATGAAACCTAAAATAAATCTTGTTACCGTTTGCTGAACTATATGATAAATATTTGACTTGTTCTTGATTATGTGTTCTTAATTCTTGTGTTGATATTTTCGGGATATTAATTCAAGTATGATGTGCTTAGGTGGAGGAGCATAAGTCCCTGCCCAAAGAGTAGATCTAGCATAATTAAGCGGAGTTGATCGCACGCCTAGAGATAGGGTGACGAGATTTTGCCGGATTAGGGTGAAACCTAATATGGGAGTCCATAGATCGAGTTAATGCGATTCTAGGGGTTTTAATTAGAAAGAGATTTAAATTAATCAACCTAGGGTTAGATGTTATTCGCTTCGAGAGAGGGTTTAATATACATTAGGGAATCTTACGAATCAAGTCAAGTGAATAAATCATTTGATTCAGAGTTAGATAACAAGTGAAGTCTAGGTGGATTCTTCCTTGGGTGTCATTTTAATCAATTGGTTTCTCTTAAGTTATTTTCCCAAACTCTTTCTCTTTGTCTTTGCATCTTTAGTTTAGTAGTTAATTAATTTAGATTAGATAAATAAATCCCTTTATTCTTAGGCTAAATAATAAAAAGAGAGTTAGTACTAGTACTTTTGGTTCCTTTGGGTTTGACATTCTGGTCTTGCCTTAACTATACTATTGTTCGATAGGTGCGCTTGCCTCAAAAATCGTTGTCATAGTTAGTTTCTAGGTTCGATCATTCTTTTTTATAAATTTTAAGACTCTGACAAGCGATCAAGTTTTTGGTGCCTTTGCTGGGGAATTGAAATATTAAGAAAGCTCAATTTTTATTACTTTAGCCATATTTATTTTTATTTTTATTTTTGCAATTAGATTTTATTTTTTTTGTTTTTCTAAATTTTCTTCTTTCACTCCTTTCAGGTACCTCTAGTTTATGACTAGAAGGAACCCAACAGGACCCTTACTTTACGACAGTGATATTGAAGGTATCGTTCGCAGAAATCGCAGAGAGATAAGGCGAAGCTTAAACTACATAGAAGAAGAGCAAGAAGCCGAAATTAATACTACAAAAGAGATGGTAGAGAATAATCCACCACCTCCAGAGATGGCCGAACATCATGCTCCACGCACTATGTATGATTATGCTAAACCTAGTTTAACAGGAACTGAGTCTAGTATTGTTAGGCCTACTATTGCTGCAAATAATTTTGAACTGAAACCTAACACTATACAGATGATACAACAGTTTGTTCAGTTTGATGGTTTGCAGGATGAGGATCCTAACACACACTTAGCGAAGTTTCTAGAATTTTGTGATACCTTCAAGATAAATGGTGTTTCTGATGATGCCATCTGTCTTTGGTTATTTCCCTTTTCCCTGAGGAATAAAGCCAAACAATGGTTACATTCTCTTCCACGAGGATCAATCACTACATGGGACCAAATGACCGAAAATTTTTTATTGAAAGTTAAGGAATGATGTCTCTTCTTTTGTGCAGATGGATTTAGAGACACTTTACGACGCATGGGAGAGATACAAGGATTTGTTGAGAAGGTGCCCACACCATGGATTACCATTGTGGCTACAGATCCAAACTTTTTACAATAGTGTGAACCCCTCAACACGACAACTAATCGATTCATCTGCCGGCGGAACCTTGAACAACAAAACTCCTGAAGTAGCCTACGAGTTTATAGAGGAGATGTCACTGAATAACTATCAGTAGCAAGTTACAAGGACAAGGCCAGCCAAAGTAGCCGGAGTTTTCAACATTGATGCAGTGATCGCGCTATCAAATCAGGTAGAATTGCTAAATAAAAATTTTGATAGTTTCTATGGTTCTTCGCAGTCACATCCAGTAATGCAGTGCGAGACAACTGAGGGCGTGGTGAATCCTGAGTACCCACCCTATGGACCGGGCATGGAGAGCGAGCAAATGAACTATGCGGGTAATAATTTTTGATCTAATAATAACCCTTATAGTAATACTTATAATCCAGGTTGGAAGAACCACCCTAATTTCTCATGGGGTGGTCAAAGAAATCAAAGGCAACAACCTTCCCAAAACTTCTAACAACAGCCCTACCTACAGGAAAAGAAGTCGAACCTTGAAGAGGTGCTAACAAACTTCATAGAAGCCTCAGAAACACGTTTCCAGAAGGTAGAAACAAAACTTGAGGCATTGTCACAGGAGTTCAAGGATCAATTCAGGTAACTTGCTAAGCAGATTACTGAGAGACCACAGGGAGGACTACCAAGCAACACCGAGACTAACCCAAGGGAGTAAGTTCAAGCCATAACAGCTCAAGATAGTGTAGGGTTAGACGAGCCTAATTTGAAGCAAAAGAATGTGGTAGAAGAAGATATGGTTGAGGTCAATAACAAGCCGAAACCAATAATCAAAGAGTACAAACCTCGCATACCATATCCAGAAGCAATAACGAAAGACGACACATAGGAACAGTTCGGTAAGTTTCTTAAACTTTTAAAGAAATTATATATTAACTTACCGTTTCTTGAAGCTCTTTCACAGATGCCAGCTTCTAGGAAATTTGTAAAGAAGCTATTGACAAATAAGCGAAAGATAGACGATGAATCACATGTGGAACTGAACGCAGTGTGCTCAGCAATGTTGCAAAATAAAATACCATAGAAATTGAAAGATCCAGGGAGTTTTACAATTCCATGCTTAATTGGTAGTTTAACTATTGATAATGCGTTAGCTGATCTAGGGGCAAGCATAAATGTCATGCCTTATAAATTGTTTAAACAACTAGGTCTAGGGAAACCTAAACAAACTAGGATGAGCATTCAACTAGCTGATAAAACTATTAGAGTCCTAGGGGAATAATTGAAGATGTACTTGTGAAGATTGACAAAATCGTATTCCCGGTAGACTTTTTTGTTTTAGACATGGACGAGGACAACACGATCCCCCTAATTTTAGGGCGACCATTTTTAGGGACTGCTAGAACTAAAATTGATGTCGACGTAGGTGAACTCATACTCTGTGTAGGTGAAGAGACAGTCACTCTTTAAGCTCTCGACTCGGCTAGGACATCGAGTGACAAAGGTGAGAATGTAAATTCTATTGATAAGCTTTTCACTAAACCCTCTTTGCAGGAAGCACCACAGAATCACACAACCAAGCCAGAGTTTGTACCTCATAACAACAAAGAAATATCACACGAGGAATGACGACTTCACATCGATGAACTAGACGAGTGGAAAACACATTTAAAAGATAAATCACAACCACACGAAGTAACACCGAGGGAACACCTAGACGAACTTATAGGAACATCAAATCACTTCAAAATAGAAGATCGGGTACTGTTAAATAAAGGAGACCCTAGAATCACCACATCCAACTTGAAGACAGAAAAAGAAATTCCTCTTGAGGTACGCAATATCTTCCCATACGGAACAGTCGAGGTAACTCACTCTGAATTCGACACTTTTAAGGTAAATGCCACTCGACTCAAACTTTATCGTAGAATTCATAGTATGGGAGAAGATATTCAACTCTTTAAACCACCATAATTAGGCGAATAAGAGGTAAGTCTAGCTTAAGACTTTAAACGAGCGCTTCTCGGGAGGCAACCCGAGTACTAACCCCATTTCATTTTTTTTTAAATTTTACTCTTTCTTTTATTTTTCCTTTTTAGCATTTAACTATAAGCTAACCAAGTGCAGCTTTCCAGGCCACACGGCCTTGTACACGGCCGTGGTCGTGGCTGTGTGGACCACACGAATCTCCGTACTGACACAGCAAAAACGGTACGAGTCAGACGAATCAAATCTACGAGTCACAGACTCTAACCACCACCCCACGGGCACAGACAAAAACCCACGGCTGTGCGACTCGGCCGTGGACGACACTGTTTGCTTACACACGGGCATGGCTACACTAACATGGGCGTGGGAAAGACAACATGACTAGCTACACGGTCGTGTGAGGTGGCCGTGTGATTCGACAAGCCCATGATCCACGGGCGTGGGGAGGTGTCAGATTTGAAATTCTATTTAAACCACCCACCCCTCCCTCTTCTCACCCACTCCTAATTTTCTCCAGACCATTTTCTTTTCCTTTTTTTTTCTCAGACCTCTCTCCACTCTTCTTCTCTAACATTTCACTAACCATTGAACCACATCATAACCATGTCGAAGAAGCAGAAGGATCCCAGCACAGTCTCCCTCATAGAGACCGATCTACATAAGTTCATGCCGGCCGCTTCATCGACTCGACAAGCCAAGGGTCTTTGAGACCATTTATCTTTTGTTTTACTTTTATCTTCTCCTTTATTTTCCTTCTCTTTGATGATCTTATGCTTAATTTAGTTTATTTTATTTTAGTTTCTTAGTGTCAGGTTCAAAAGGCTACTAGGGAATCACACCGGAACCACGACCACCACCTCAAAGCAGCCTTAGAGGTTCTAAAGGCTGCTTAGGAATCACACCACTTCCGCCACTGCCAGCACCTCCGCAGCCTTAGAGGTCTCACCCGCCTCGTAAACCATCTAACAATAAGGACTCTTCGGTCCATTCATCTTTCATTTTAATTTCATTTACATTACTATTTTCTTTCTCTTTATCTTTCTTATCTTTAATCATATATTTAGTTTGTTTTAAACGTGTCTTAATAATTCCTAGCTAATTCTCTACGAGCTCCCTAATTTCTTCATCTAGCATAGAGCTCGGCAGCAGCCACCACCCCTATCGACTTCCAACTCTAGGAAACCATCCAAATTCAGGAAGTCTCACCTCCCTCTTTCTCTTAAAATGCATATATATCTTTGTACATTGAGGACAATGTGCATCTTAAGTGGGGGGGGTGAATATTTATTTCGAGAAAGTGCATAACTTTCTTCATTATTCTCAAATCTCTGAACGATAACTTGTCTCTAATTAAGTTTCTCATATTATGATTACAATGAAATTTCCTTTGATTTATGATTTTTATTGATATGTTTTAGAGTAAGCCAATGATAATTGTGCATTGATGCTTAAATTTGAAGGATACTAGAGAATCAAGCATGATAAGTCTATTTTTCAAAATTTCAAATTTTTAGGTTGTCTACCTGAACATGAATGTTACCTTGAAGTTTGAAATTTACAAGGTTGATATCAAAAACCCATAATTTTCTGTGAGCTTTTGAACTTTATAAGAGCATATATTCTTTTTCGTGTTCATTTTATTGATTATGAGTGTGTCAACATTGATTTGTTATTCTAGAACTTGCATCGATTATACATGTCGAGACCACACCTTTGATTTGATATACAGAGATGATAAAGGCACCTAGGTTTTAACCCACTCACTCCACTAAAAGCCTACCTTCATAGTTAACCCCTAGTGAACCCCGTTGATCCTAACAACCCTTTTTATTAACTCACCTACTAATATTAACCCAAAACCCTTTGTATTTGTTATCACCATTCTTTTTGACTACCCTTATATCGAGATATGATTTGATCGATTGCCTAATCATATTATTTCAGTAGTTGAATTCATTATTTGACTTGTTCCTAAAAACAAATCGAAGAATAGTTACTATTAGTTTTGTGATTAGGTGAGCTTATATGTTAAATTCCAATTATTGAAGAAGAAGCTCATATCAGAGTATTATTATTAGTAGTACAAGTTTTCAATTGATGTAATTATTCATTATAGTCCGTTATTTCTAGTTAGGTAATTTGTCAAGTCAATCTTGATTCTAACCCTTTAATTCAGCCTATATCCATACCCTTGAACCTAAGCCCTGTTACAACCCTGTAAAGACCTTTTGATTTGTGTATCATCTCATATTATAGTGGTGGAGATTTGATTTTCATGCAAGCCTATGGGATTAACTTTTCATGTTTGACTTTTGAGTGCTTAATTTTGAACATTAAATACTTCGAGTGGTTTGAGTGAATCTTTAGTGAGGATGTCAATTCTTGTTGATTTTGAATCAGAGGTAATTATTCAGGTAAAGGGAAACACCTATGTTTTCATACTATAAAAATTATTACTTTGATTGTTTGAATCTTTAGGACTCTTTGAGTTGAGTTATCCATGTATGAATTATCTATGAATTATGATGAAACACTACTGATGAATATTGTGAATCAGGAAAGTCCGCTTTAATTGTGAGTTGAGAATTTTGCTTGAGGACAAGCAAAAGCGTAAGTGTGGGGGTATTTGATAAACCGTAAAAGTAACAATTTTAAGCCCACATTTAGCATGCTTTTGGATGATTTATCCTTTGATTTATGTAAAAAAGTGCTCTTAATCCTTTCTTTTCATATTTTATACTCAGGAAAGCACCTGAGGATGAAAAAAACGAGAAACGGGCCTAAAATGGACCAAATTGGGCCAAAATAGAAATCGACACGGCCTGGGCCCAAGACCACACGGCAATGCCTCATTAAAAGTCCGAACACGACCTATAGACGACTCACACGGGCGTGTGCCATGGCCGTATCCCTGTCATGGAAAAGTGCAATTTCACTCGGAAAAGGATACTTAGGGGCAAAGAAACCTATCTCAAAAGCCTATATAAACACCCTAAGTATAACCTGGAGGGTGGCGGTTAGCTAGGCCAAGGAGCTGAGCCAGAAAGGTCAGATTTGTAGAGAATCACTCGAAGATAGCCAGTTGATCCATCTCAAGAAGCCAGAATCATACTCAAGACGGAGGATCTCTCATTCAATTCCGTCAGGGGGTTTTAGGGATTTCTTATGTTTTGTTTTATCTTTTCTTTTGAGATGTTTTCTTTTATTGTTATGAACTAAACCCTCAAATACCTGAGAGGGATGAAACCTAAGATGAATCTTGTTATCGTTTGCTGAACTATATGATAAATATTTGACTTGTTCTTGATTATGTGTTCTTAATTCTTGTGTTGATATTTCCGGGATATTAATTCAAGTATGATGTGCTTAGGTGGAGGAGCAAAAGTCCCTACCTAAGAGTAGATCTAGCATAATTAAGCGGAGTTGATCGCGAGCCTAGAGAGAGGGTGACGAGATTTTGCCGGATTAGGGTGAGACCTAATATGGGAGTCCATAGATCGAGTTAATGCGATTCTAGGGGTTTTAATTAGAAAGAGGTTTAAATTAATCAACCTAGGGTTAGACGTTATTCGCTTCAAGAGAGGGTTTAATATACATTAGGGAATCTTACGGATCAAGTCAAGTGAATAAATCGTCTGGTTCAGAGTTAGATAACAAGTGAAGTCTAGGTGGATTCTTCCTTGGGTATTGTTTTAATCAATTGGTTTCTCTCAAGTTATTTTCCCAAACTCTTTCTCTTTGTCTTTGCATCTTTAGTTTAGTAGTTAATTAATTTAGATTAGATAAATAAATCCCTTTATTCTTAGGCTAAATAATAAAAAGAGAGTTAGTACTAGTACTTTTGGTTCCTTTGGGTTCGACATTTCGGTCTTGCCTTAACTATAGTACTGTTCAATAGGTGCGCTTGCCTCAAAAATCGTTGTCATAGTTAGTTTCTAGGTTCGATCATTCTTTTTATAAATTTTAAGACTCTGACAAGCGATCTATACGTTTATTCCTTAATTCTTTAACTTCTAGAGCTAAAATTTTGATCGGTTTCTCACTGTAAGAAGTATCTAGCTGAATTTCCACATTAATAGGTGAAATCACGTGCGAAGGGTCAGGCCAATACCGCTGTAACATTGATACATGAAACAAGTTGTGAATTTTCTCTAATTCAAATAGTAAGGCTAAACGGTAAGCTACTTGCCCAATTCTCTCGATGATCTCATACGGCTCGATGAATCGTGGACTAAGCTTCCCTTTTCGGCCAAAACGAAGAACTTTTTTCCAAGACGATACTTTTAAATAATCACCTAATAACTAAGAACACTCTGTCACCAATTTGAAATTAAACATCCTTTCTTTTTAAATATGCATATGATTTTTCATGATCAGAAGAAGCTTTCAAACAATCATGAATTGCTTTAACTTTTTCTTCCGTTTTTTGGATTAAATCAACACCAAAAAGCTTTTTCTTACTCAATTCAGTCCAGTATAATGAAGTTCTACATTTTTGACCATACAAGGCTTCATATGGCACCATTTTAATACTCACCTAATAACTATTATTATATGTTTATTCCACTAACGAAAGAAATTTCTCCTAGCTACCCTTAAATTCTAAAATGCAACAACGGAGCATATCCTCGAGTATCTGTATCACTCGCTCAGACTGACCATCAGTCTGTGGATGGAATGCTGTACTAAAATGTAGTCGAGTACCAGAGCTTCGTGCAATTTACTCCAACATCTAGAAGTAAATAGTGGATCTCTATCGAAAATAATCGATATTGACACACCATGCAATTTAACAATCTTAGAAACGTATAGTTCTGCCAACTTCTCAAGTGAATAATCCATACGTACTGGAATGAAATGTGCGGATTTAGTCAAACGATCAAAAATAACCAAAATAGCATCTTTCTTTCGCGGAGACAAAGGTAACCCTGATACAAAATCCATTGTAACCCGTTCCCATTTCTATTCTAGAATCATAACAGGCTGTAATAGTCCAGAAGGTACTTAACTCTCAGCTTTGACTTGTTGACAAATCAAACATTTAGATACAAACTTTGAAATTTCACGTTTCATATTTGGCTACCAGTACATTTGTTTCAAATCACTGTACATTTTATTACTACCAGGCTGTATCGAATAATTGCTGCTATGAGCTTCTTGTAAAATCTTCTATATAATATTGGAATTTATTAGAACACAAATTCTATTTAAAAAATATAAACAACCATAAGAGCTAACATGAAACTCTAAATCAGATATCTTTTCAATCTGCTCCAATCTAGCAATTAACTCGGAATCACTTTTCTGAGCTTCACAAATCTATTGCAGAAATGTCAGTTTAGCTTTTAATTCCACTATAATGAAACCATTATAAATCAACATCAATCGAGTATTGAAGGCTCGCAAAGCAAGTAAATATTTTCTACTTAAAGCATCAACAACAACATTAGCTACTCTTGGATGATAATTGATGATCAAATCATAATCTTTTAGTAGCTCCAACCATCTACGTTGTCTCAAATTTAATTCTTTTTGTGACATCAAATACTTCAGGCTTTTGTGAAATGTGAAGATGTGACATTTTTCTCCGTACAAATAGTGTTGCCAGATCTTTAATGCAAACGCAATAGCTGCAAGTTCTAAATCATGAGTCTGGTAATTTTTCTCGTGCAGTGTCAATTGATGGGAAGCATAAGCTACCACTTTGCCTTCTTGCATCAATACACAACCTAAACCATTAAGTGAAGCATCACTATAGATCACAAATTCCTTTCCAAAATTTGGTTGAACCAACACAGGGGCTTTGGTCAACAATACTTCAACTGATCAAAACTTTGTTGGCATTTTTCAGACCATTCAAACTTAATATCTTTCTGGAGTAGCTTTGTCAACGGTGTAGAAATCATAAAAAATCCTTTAACAAATCTTCGATAATATCTGGCTAAACCCAAGAAAGTTCTGATCTCTGAAACATTTCACGGAGGCTTCCAGTCTATAATTGTTGATATTTTATTCAGATCAACTCTAATACCATTCGCCGATACAACATGTCCCAAAAATCCAACTTCTCGAAGCTAAAACTCACACTTGCTAAATTTAGCAAATAACTGTTTCTCACGCAATGTCTGCAATATTACTCTCAAATGTTGTACATTTTTAATTTTTTCTCGGGAATAAATCATAATATCATCAATGAATACAACCACAAATCTGTCTAAATACGACCAGAATATTCAGTTCATCAAATCCATAAACACAGCAGGTGCATTTGTTAAACCAAATGGCATAACTAAAAATTCAAAATGTCCATACTTGGTCCTAAAAGCTATCTTTTGAACATCAAAATCTTTAACCCGTAACTGATAATATCCAGAACGGAGATCAATCTTTGAAAACGCTGTTGCACCTTTCAGTTGATCAAACAAATCATCGTTACACAAAAATGGATATTTGTTTTTTATCGTGACTTTATTAAGCTGTCGATAATCAATACACAATTGCATTGACCCGTCCTTTTTCTTATCAAATAGTATAGGTGCACCCCAGGGAAAAAAATTAGGTCGAACAAATCCTCTATCTGACAATTCTTGCAATTGCACTTTAACTTTTTCAGTTCTGTAGGTGTCATTCTATACAAAGCTATCGATATCAGAGAAGTTTCTGGTACTAACTCAATAGCAAATTCAACCTTTCTGACTGGTGGTAACCCTGGTAACTCTTTTGGAAACACATCCGAGAATTCACAAACAGTCGGAACTGACTCTAATTTCAAATTTGAAGCCCTGGAATAAAATATATAAGCTAGATATGCCTCACAACCTTTCTTGACATATTTCTAAGATGGAATAGCTGAAATGATATTAGTTAAACTGTCACATCTACCTGATTCAACCCGAATTTTTTCACCATTCTGACATTTCAATAAAATTTTCGTTCATTTACAATTCACAACAACATCATAAAGAGTCAACCAATCCATGCCAAGAATCATGTCAAATTCATCAAATGGTAATAACATCAAATCAACCAGAAATTTACAATCCCGAATCATCAGAGGAAAATTTCTACAAACTTTATCAATTAACACATACTGACCTAACGAATTAGTTACTTTGATCACAAATTCAGTTGACTCAAAAAGTATCGTCTTATCTGACATTAAGGTTGTGCATATATATGATTGCATTGACCTCGGGTCAATCAAAACATTAGTATCAAAGATAGAAAATGTACCAGTAATCACATCAGGTGCCGAAGCTTCTTCACGAGCTCGAATTGCATAGGCCCTAGTTGATGCTTGAGCCTCAGATCTAACTATAAAGTCTTTCATTCCACTTTGACTATTTCGTGCATTACCACTATTTCTGGATGGCCTCCCTCTTGCAGCCGTGTTACTTGACCGTGTGTTCTAAGCTTTCTCTCTATCAGACCTTTCAGGACAGTCTCGAAGAAAATGATCATATAAACCACATTTAAAGCACGATTGTAAACGAAAAAATATATAGGATTTTTCATATATAATTTATCACCTTTTTACTTAAATTTGTTGTTAAAACTAAGTAATTATCTAATAAATTAATGAAATATGTGAAAATATGAAATTAGGACATAGAAATTATTAAAATGTGATTTTATGCCTTATTATATAGTTTTCATGCATAAAATGGCTTATTTTATATAAAATTGAGCATATTATATTTTTAAGACATGAAGTGGGCCATGCATGATTAAATTAAATAATAAAATATAAAATTATATTTAAATATTCATTTTTTAGATATTTCATTAATAATTTGGGTTATAATTGATTATTTAAATTGGATAAATTTTATTCTTTTGTCCTCTAATTTATTGATTTATTTTGGACAAGTCTGATAGCTTTGTTGGATTACAAAACCTTCCAAATTGGAGACCAAGTCAACCTAATTTTCGGCTACACTTGGCTTGTAACAGCCCGATTTTGGGGCTAGTCAAAATAGTGGTTTCGGAACCACTAATCCGAGGCCAGAGAAATTATTTTTAATATTATTTTATGTGTTATAGCATGATTATATGAGTGAATGAAAATTTTGGTGGATTAATTTTAGTGATTACTTGCTTAATTTCGATAAATGACTAAATCGCATAAAGTGCAAAAGTTTTGTTCTACAAACTAAAGGTGTTAAATAGCTATGGAACACGAAAGTAAAGGTCCTTATTGAGTAAATAGACCAATAAAATTATGGTGGCTGGACGTGGAATTTTTAATTGGAGACAAAGTCATAAAATGGTCAAAATTAGGTGACATTAGGCGACTTGTTTAATATAAAAATAAAACAAAAAGAGAGGAGGCTATCATCTTCTCTTCACCACCGAAATTCTCAGCAAAAAAGGGGGGTTTTGAGAGCTCAAATTTCAGCCAAGCTTTTCTCTTGTAAGTAAGTGGTTTTGGTGGTTGTTTTTGTTAATTTTTGTGTTTTTGGAACCCCTATAGCTTAATCTAGCTAATGAGGGGACTATTTTGCAAAATGGTTGATAGTCTAGAGATTTACCATGAGAGGATTTGTGATGTTTGCTGAGTATTTTTGAAAGAAAATGAATCTTGGTTGTTAAATAAACAACTTTTGTGAAAGGGGTTTTCATGAAATCACCTAAAATGACCATTTTGTGAAGTTTATAAAATAGGTTGTAAATGTGTGAAATAATTGGAAATTGTGGGTTGCTTATAGATTCTTCTAGGCTTGTTACAGGAGAAAATTTGATTAAAATCATTTTACAAGCCTAGGGGCAAAATGGTAATTTTACCCAGGTATGAATTATAGATTGTCTTAATTAATGTAGTGATTAAATAAGTGAATTTGTCATTATAGATCAAGAAAAACAGAATTCGAACCTAGATAGGGGGAAAACCAAGCTATTGGACTAAATCGAACTAGTCGCCCATATATTGTATATCGAGGTAAGTTGTATGTAAATAATACACTTTATTGTTATCATATATTGAACAATTAATATGGCATAAAATGTTTGATTATTGTTGTGAATATGCATGATGAGAATTGATGTAGTAAAAACTCTCGGTTGAACCTTAGGAATAGATTGGATATCCATGCCATGACATTTGGGTGATATGTGTGATATTGTAAGACCATGTCTGGGACATGGCATCGGCCACATTATGAGAGCCAGTGTAAGACCATGTCTGGCACATGGCATCGGCATTGATATGAGAGCTAGTGTAAGACCATGTCTGGGACATGGCATCGACCTTGATATGTGAGCCAGTGTAAGACCATGTCTGGGACATGGCATCGACATTGATATGTGAGCCAGTGTAAAACTATGTCTGGGACATGGCATCGGCATTGATATGAGAGCTAGTGTAAGACCATGTCTAGGACATGGCATCGGCCTCGATATGTGAGCCAGTGTAAGACCATGTCTAGGACATGGCATTGGCATCTTACCCTCTTGTGTGAGTCTTGTCAGGTATCATTTGGTATTCCAACTAGTTCAACAATTTAAAGCTTGTGTCAAAAGTGAGAAAAGTTATGACTATATTGTAAGTGATACAGGTACCTACACGAAATTCACGAGAAATGAGCTCAATTTATGTTGTATGATTAGTAAGGATGAAAATGAGTAAGTTATGCCTTTAATCATTTGAGAATTATGTGCAAGTTTATAATATGTTATGAGTATGATAATATATGATAATTGTTGTTAATTATTTACATGCGACTTACTAAGCTTTATGCTTACTCCCTCTCTTTTCCATTTTCTTATAGTGCCCCCAAGCTAGCTCGGGGATCAACAGACTCCGGATGCTCGATCACACTATCAATCTGAACATTTGGTATAGTTAGATTTATCATTTTGGGTATGGCATGTATAAGGACTTGGTCTTTTGTCAAGTGTCATATTGTTTTGGCCAAATGAGTTGGCTTGTCTTGAAGATTGAATCATTTTGTATAAGGCCATGGATGATGGCTAATACTTGTTATTGATATATGTAAGTGATGATGTTTTTCATGAATGTGCAATTTGCATGGTGAAATATGGGGTGTGTTAATGCAAGAATGAGTAAGTCGCATGATTGGATTGATAAAGTATGTGATGAGTTTTGCATGTGAATGAAGTATAGTGACCTTGATGTGTATGTAACACCCCTTACCCGTATTCGACGCCAGAACTGGGTAAAAGGCATTACCGGACTTAACATACTTAATCATACAAAATTGATCATAAATTTTCATTCAAATTTAAAACTTTTCATTCATAATCATATTGTCCCTATTACCGTCCTACGAGACCCGAAACATACATATAGAGAGGTTTGGGACTGAACCGGAAGCTTACAAACACTTAGAAAAATTTTGCTCAAAACAGGGCCACAAGCCCATGTGGAAAGAAACACGACTGTGTGGGCAAGCCGTGTGGTCACACACGCCCATGTCCCTAGTCCGTGCGG
Organism: Gossypium australe; assembly: GCA_005393395.2. NCBI lineage: Eukaryota > Viridiplantae > Streptophyta > Magnoliopsida > Malvales > Malvaceae > Gossypium > Gossypium australe. Next base: position 66,276,847 of record CM016620.1, read on the forward strand.
ATTTTCTTTTTCATTTTGAACCTACAGGGGTTTTCACACAGCCTGGCACACGCTCATGTCTATGGCCCGTGTCCCTCACATGGCCATGACACGCCCATGTCTTCGCCCGTGTGTGAAAACCTTGACATTCTGTTTATGACGTCAGCAGACATTTAGGGTCACACAGCCGAGTCACACGCCCGTGTGCTAGCCCGTGTGACGAACTTAATTTTCACAATTAATGTGCAGACTTCACACGACTGAGACACACGGCCTTGTCTCTTCCCGTGTGTTTACTACTGGGCATTCCATTTTGCTGAATTTTGATTCAGGGGACACACGAACTATCAACACGCCCATGGGGCTGACCATGTGTTACACACGGCCTAGACACACGCCCGTGTGACTACCTGTATGGACAAATATAAGGCTATTTACCAAGCCATTTGTCAACCTGAAAAACAACCACATTTATACCAATTTCAGCAACACATAGCATAGCAATAATGCACTTCTAATATCCTCAATCAGACATCCACACCTTAATTTCACACTACGTTTATCATGCATATACTTTCCACATTACTCATTCAATTGCGCAAGTTTGCACTTCATGAATTTCGTCATCATTGAATATATATATATAACTTAACTAGTATTGGCCAATTCCAATGGCCATTTACAAAATGAAATAAGTAACATTAATGACCAACACATTGGCTAACCAATACGACATATAACAAAATGACCAAGTTCCTATACATGCCATATCCAAAATAATCAAACTTTACTATACCCAAAGAATAGCTTGATATTGTAAATCGAGCTCCCACGTCCTTCGATCCCTGAGCTAGCTTGGCGATACTACAAGGAAAGGAAAAAAAGAGGGAGTAAGCATAAAGCTTAGTAAGTCTACATGTAGTATATAATAACATAAAATCTTGTAATAATATCCATATATTACATTATGAATTAACACAAAATTCCCAAGCAACATTGACATGGCTTACTCATGCTCTCTCTTACCAACCACATATCATATACCGGACTCATTTCTCGTGAGTTTTACATATGTACTTGTATCTCTCCATCACATAACTTTAGCACTTTTTCCATCTTTAACATAAACTTTACTACTTTACCCCGTTGAACCACTTGGAATATCGAAGGATACTTGGAAATTGTCATACATGTAGTAAGATGCCAATGCCATATCCCGGATATGGTCTTACATGGGATCACATGTTGATGCCGATGCCATATCCCAAATATGGTCTTATACGGGATCTCATATCGATGTCGATGGCATATCCCAGATATGGTCTTACACGAGATCGTATGTTGATGCCATGTCCCAGACATGGTCTTACATGATTTCCTACCGAAGCTAGGTCCCAGACGTGGTTTTACACGGAATCACTATTCGATGCCGATGCCATATCCCAGGTATGGTCTTACATGGGATCACTATTTGATGCCGATGCCATATCCCAGATATGGTCTTACACGGGACCTTATTAATCTAATGTCGTGACAAGGGTATTCTTTCTATTCTTAAGGTTCAACTCGGAATTTGATATAGTAAAACTTCATCACATTTTTCATCGAGACCTTATTAACCAATTTCATAAAAAGAGTATACATTTCATGTAATATCAAGCATTTAAATACATACTAACATAATGTTGATTTATTACACACAAACTTACCTCGGTACCAAAATATAGATAGTTGTTCAATTTAGTCCACCACTTTGTTCTTTCCTAGGTTTAGGTCCGGACTTCGTGTTTCTTGATCTATAATGAAAAATTTTGCTTATTTAATTATGACATTGACTAAAATAGCCTATGAATTGTACTTTGGTGAAATTTATAATTTTGCCCCTAAACTTTCACATAGTTGTAAAATGGTCCCTAGGCTCGTATGATGAAATGTGTTCATTTTTCTCACACTCAAGCCTAGCCGATTCATAACCTCTCTTATAGCAGCCTAAAATTTTAACTATTTTACATTTTATATACATATTATTTCATCTTTTGCAAATAGGTCCTTTTTATCAATTTCACCAAAAATCATCTAGCAAAAGTTGTTTATCACACTTCAAACTTTCATATTCTACCACTAGACATCAAAATACATGCATGTCATCCATGGGTAAAATTTTAAACACAAACCCTAGCTCAAAATAGTGGTAGAAATTGTAACACCCCTTACCGTGTCCGAAGCCGAGACTGGGCTTGAGGCATTACCTAACTAATCCCACTTGATATCTCCGGACGGGCTATAAAATTTCAATTAAACCCATGCTAAAAACTCAGCTTACGAGACCCTAAGCATACCTCTGAGAGGTTTCAGAATCAATCCGGGAACTTTCATGAGCGTGGAGGACTTTTCCTCAAAACAGGGGCCACATGCCCGTGTTGGTCTAGGACACACCCGTGTGCCCCTAAGACATGCCCGTGTCTTCCGCTCGTGGTCGATCCTGACCAAAACACACGGCCTAGACACGCCCGTGTCCCTGGTCTGTGTGCCAAACCTTGTCATTCTGACTTATTCACACCTATACACACGTCCGTGTGCTTGAGCCGTGTGACAATTTAAATCCCAAGTGCAAGGTGAAGACTTCACACGGCCTGGGCATATGCCCATGTGCTAGCCGTGCCTCCCACATGGTCTAGACACACGCCCGTGTGTCTACCCATGGGGACAATTAGTAGGCTATATACCAAGCCCTTGCCACCTTAAGTTATACACATACATACTCCAATTCAAAACAATACAACTCCCATCCCAATGGCACATCTAAGAACTCATTCCAACATAAAAGATAATCCAAAGGTATCTCTAGTAGCTCAAGGATCAAGATATACAAAAGGACATATACTTCATGAAATTCATCTTCATTGAGCAATAGAACTTGCCAAGTATTTGCCTAACTTATAAGGCCATTTACAAAAAAAAAATGAATTTTATAACTTACATAGCCAACACTTTGACTAACAATTACAACTTAACAAAATACCTGAGTCCTATACATGCCATACTCAAAATAAGTCTAAATTGTTATACCAAACTGATGTCGATAATGTGATTTCCGAACTCCTACGTCCACGATCCTCGAGTTATCTTGGTAATACTACAAGGAAGAAGGGAAATGAAAGGGGTAAGCATAAAGCTTAGTAAGTTTGCATGGAAATAAATAGCAATAATAAGCTCATAATATAATCCATCTATGGCATTAACTAACCATACACGAGTCAAAGGCTTTTTGACATACTTACTTACGATTGCCCTTATTTAGCACATATCGTGCCACATGTTGTAATCGTTTCATCGTGACTCATTCACGAGTACCTGTATTCACTCATTCCCATGACTTTACTATCATTCTCATTTGTACTTCTAAACTCATCTACTTATCCCATTAATCACTAGAGATGGTCAAAGATGCATTTCCATCGTTGTTGAGATGGGTACCAAGCCAATGCCACATCCCCGAGGTGGTCTTACATGGGGTCACCTCTAAATGCCAATGCCATATCCCGGATAAGGTCTTACATGGACTTCCACAGCAAGTATCGATGCCACATCCTGGACATGGTCTTAAACGATTTTCGTATTCATTTCCAAAGCCATATCCCAGATATGGTCTTATACGGGATACCAACTCGGTGCCGAGGCCATGTCTCAGACATGGTCTTATACGGGACCTTATTTGTTTCATATCTCGATGATAGCATTTTCATATTCAATATGGTCCAGTAGGACTTCAACATCTCATTCATCATCAATTTAGTAGAGCATCATGCATCAATAGGATACCAAGCATTCTCAATTATGCTAACATAATTATTGCATTAATCACATACAAACTTACCTCGATTTGAAAATGGGCTAACTCATCGGTTTAGTTCAAGGCTTTGTTCTTTCCCCGATCGAGGTGGATTCTCGATTCTTCTTGCTCTATAATAGCAATTTAACTCATTTTAATCACCACATTAATGAAAGCATTTCAATAATCATGCTTAGGCAAAATTACTATTTTGCCCCTAGACTTTGGCAAAATGACCATTTTGCCCCTAGGTTCATAAATTAATTCTAATCACATTTCTACCTTCAACCAGCTTAGGTGAACATTTAATACTCTTATAGCTATCATCAAAACTCAACATTTCACATAATTACTATAAATTTGTAACCTTTTCATCAAGGTCCAATTAGGTGTTTTCAAGACAACACCTTTCACAAAAGTTGTTCATCTGACAACTAAGAATCAATTTCTTTCTAAAAAATGTAGTAAATAACTAAGATAGCTTTCATGAAAAAACTCTAAAATTTTTACCATATTGCACAATAGTCCCCTCATTTGAAAGCTTAAGCTTTAGGGGTCCCAAAAGTACAACTATTTTCAAGAAAAGATCACTAGAACACTTACTTGTGAAGAGATGAGTGTGCTAAAATTTTTGAAGCTTTCTACTCTCTATTTGCTGCTAATTTTTGGTGGAAGAGTGAAAGGGAAAAAGATGATATCTTTTCTCTCCTTATTTTATTAATACTAGTCAAATTAATCCACCTACTACCACCAACTTTGACCAACATTGACAAATTTGTCTCCCATGCTAGTCTATGGCCGACCAAGCAAATATTGGGGGTCTAATTTCCTTTTAAAGACCTCCAATTGTCAAGCTATGGCTATTTGGTAGCTTTAGCTTATAGAATGGAACTTTCGCACTTTATGCGATTTAGTCCTTTTTCGCGATTAAACATGAAATCGTTAAAATTAAAGCACCAAAATTTTCATGCACATATACTATCATGCTCTGACTCATAATATAACATGAAAATAAATTTCTCTAATCTTGGATTAGTGATCCCGAGATCACTATTTCGACTAGCCCCTAAATTTGGCTGTTACAGAAATAGCTAAATCGAGCTATGAGGATTTTAAAAATACAATGAACATCAAAAACGGGGCTAGGAGGTACTTACAATCAAGCTTGAAATTGAAACAAAACCCTAGCTATGGCTCCTTGAAATTTCGATAATGGGGGAGGAAGAGGGACACCAATTTTGACTTCTTTTCCCCTTTTTTATTAATTTATTAACCAAATGACCAAAATGCCCTTAAGGCCCTTCCTTGAGATTTTTCCCTTCCATGTCCATTTTTGTCCATCGTGAGATATAATGGTCTAATTACTAAATAAGGACCTCTAATAAATTTTCTAATTCTGTCTCATACTTAAAATTTCTAGAATCTCATATTTATCAATTTTTTCAATTTAGTCCTAAAAGATAAATTGATCACTAAATCATAAAATTTCTTCATGAAATTTTCACACAACCATGTAAACATGTCATAGACCTCATAAAAACCATAAAACATATCTTTCTACTTCGAATTTATGGTCTCGCAACCACTATTCTGACTAGGCCCTAAATCGAGCTGTTACAGTGTGGATGTCTTGGTTGTGGCTGATTTAGTCATATGTTTATGTGTGAATTGGTTTTGCTTGGTATGGTTTAGGTTGGTACAAGAAAGGGTGGCAAAAAGGCTTGGTAGATAGCCTTATTTTGTCCACACGGGTAGACACACAAGTGTGTGTCTAGGCCGTGTGTGACACACGGTCTACCCCATGGGCATGTAGTCCGGCCGTGTGTCCTCTGCACCTTAATTTGGTAAAACAGAATGCCCAGTAGTAACCATACGAGCTGAGACACGACCGTGTGTCTCAACCGTGTGGATGACACGACCATAATACATGGGCAAGTGCCCAGGCTGTGTGAAGTGTCTACCTTAAATGCAAAATTAAATTCACCACACGGCCTAGTACACGGGTGTGTGCCTTGGCCGCGTGACCCTAAAATATTATTGACGTCAGAAACAGAATGTCAAGGTTTTAACACATGAGCTGAGACACGAGTGTGTCATGGCCGTGTGAGGGACACGGGCCATGGACACGGGCATGTGCCAGGCCGTGTGAAAACCCCTGTAGGTTTGAATTGAAAAATAAATCCACATGGCTAGGGACATGGGCGTGTGTGACCACACGGTCTACCCACACGGGCGTGTCCCTTGCCACACAGGCGTGTGCCCCTATTTTCAGTGAAATTTTCCAAAGTTTTCTAAAGTGCCTGGTTTAGTATCGAACCATTTCTAAAGTATGTTTTGGGCCTCGTAGGCCCATATTAGGGACTTTAAGATGAAGTTTGGAAAGTTTTAAATTTGAACGTAATTTCATAACCCAAAAATGTTTGAATGCATGTTATTAAGTTAGGAAACACCTTGTACCTTGTTCCGGCTTAGGATACGGGTAAGGGGTGTTACATGGCTGTCCACATAAACCACTTTTTGGTTTAATTACACAAGGTCCTTGTAATGTTGAAGAAATTAAAGATTTTCCTGAAGATTTGCACTTGACCAAGTCTTAGTCCTGAGTTGTTGTGGCACTTAAATTGAGCAAAAATCAAGCAAAAATTAGCTCAGTTTCCTCAATTCATGGATGGCCACCCTTTGACGATGCTTGAAGAGATGGAACCTCCTATTTTTAGCAAACTATCACCCTCTCCTCACCTATAAATAAGACCCCCTCATTTATTCATTCATCATCCCTCATCCTTCAACATTCTCTCTTCTCTTTTAATTCTCTTAGCATTTTCCATTCCCCACGCCTAGCATCATCTCTTCATAGAGATTTTAGCAATTAAGCCTCTTAAAGAGCCCTTGGTCGACTACCTTGGAGAGCCATCAGTAAAGGAGCAAAGTGAAGCAGCGAAGGAGCCTCGTCGATTAGAGTCTTGGGTGGCAGCCACTTTGATTTGGGTTTAATCTTTCTTTTCTTTGATTTAATCTGAAAATGTTTGCTATGTGTTCTTTGTTCTTATTTACAACAATGCTAGCTTAATTTTATTTAAGCTAAGATGATTGCTTTGATTAAATAATATTTATTTGATTCATGCTTATAATGTTTGTGCCTCAATCGATCATGTTTTCAATTAAAATCAAGTATGTATTTCGTTCATACGTGATTGAAATGCACCTGAATTAGCTGAGCAGTTCTGACCAGATGACGGCTAGTGGACACATAATTGAAATGTGCATGCTTATTTTAGATCCTAACCCGATTAAATTGCAGGTTGCACAACAACTCTGACCAAGCTCTGTTATCTGCATAGTTTTTAGATTTGTGTGATTAAACTGTTTCAAACCTAACACGACCCTGTTACCTTACACGAATGGTAAGAAACCCTTAGTAAATAAGGATCATTAAAATGCACATTTACTAAGTAAAGGATTCCAAAAGGAAATAATGTGGTTGCCAAACTCATGAATTATCGAGTTGCCATGTAATGCTTTTCCGAATGTTATTAAGCAAGTTGATAATAAATTGAGTTTAATTAAAGTAATTATCCTAGTTTATTTATGTTATAATTGTTGCAAATTGTGTTTAATTTTTCTAAAATCTATTTCATTCATATAGTTTGCATATTTAGGATAATTTGCATTAGGGATCATTGTATTTAGTTTAATACATTTAATTTTAATCATCACTTCTCAATCATATTGTGTTTTTATTTACCAAATTGTTAATATAATTTTACAAATTAAGTGACTTAGCACAAATACAATCCTTATGGAGACGATAACTCGATACTTACTACTTGATAACGACTGTATACACTTGCACAAACCTACGCGTTACAAATTTTTGGCGTCATTGCCGGGGATTGTTAACTGTTGCCATAATCATTTTTTCTATGAAATTATTTACTTCCAATTTGGTTTATTTCTAACATTACTAACTTATTCTTTTTAATTTTTTTGATTTTCTTTTGAGGTGTTTATGAGCGAGATCAGATTATCGATTTAATCCTTGTAGACCCGAAAGTTGAGTGAACTTTCAGACAAAGAAGATGTGAACGAACAGCTCAAAGACAAGTCGAGATGGACCTTAGAAATCAGAATCAAGGCCAAGGTAATGAAGCCGATCGTGTACGAAATCCCATCCTTATTGCCGATGATAGGGATTGATCCATCAGACAATACACTGTGCCACTTTTTAGTGAGTTAAATCCAGGAATTAGAAGGCCAGATATTGAGGCAACCCAATTTGAACTGAAACCAGTGATGTTTCAAATGCTCCAAATGGTGGGCAAATTCAGTGGTATGCCCACGGAAGATCGACATCTCCACCTTTGATTGTTTATGGAGGTGAGTGATTCATTCAAGATAGCCGGTGTGACTGAAGAAACACTTAGGATAAAGTTTTTTTTCGTGCTCGTTGCAAGATAGAGCACAAGCATGGCTCAATTCATTGCCACCAAATTCCATATCTACATGGCAAGAATTAGCAGGGAGATTTTTGGTTTAGTATTTCCCGCCTAGCGAAAATGCTAAGTGGAGGAACGAGATCACAACTTTCCAACAATTGGATGACGAGTCTTTGTATAAGGCTTGGGAGCGATTCAAGGAGTTACTTCGTAAATTTCCTCATCATGGGATTCCTCATTGTATCTAGTTGGAGACATTCCATAATGGTATCAATGCATATACAAGATTGATGGTAGATGCTTCTGTGAATGGTGCAATTTTGTCTAAGTCTTATAATGAGGCTTATGAGATCATCGAGAGGATCACGAGTAATACTTATTAATGGCCAACAAATCAAACAGCTTCAAGAAGACGTGTAGCCGGAGTTCATGAAGTTGACGCCCTCACTTCGTTATCAGCTCAGGTATCGTTTATTTCCTCTATGTTAAAGCAGTTTACCGCTAATAGTGCTAATAATTTTACAACTCAGCCACCAAGTCCGTTTGAAGTAGTTTCCTGTATGTACTGTGGGGAAGGTCTGTAACACCCCTTACCCGTATTCAACACCGAAATAGGGTACGAGGCATTACCAAAACACATACACTTGTAAACGTATTAAACTGAGTCATAAAATTTCATCCAAATTATACAAAATGAACTGCTAAATATTAAAGGCCAACATTTTAAGCCAAACCAAATATAACATATACAAAGACTAAGTCCCCTATACATGCCATAAACTTAAGAGGTTTGTATTCACTTTTACCCCACGATGATAGCTTGATAGTGTGATTACATCTCCGGCGATCTCCAACTCGAGTTAGCATACAACCTATAAGATATGGGAAATGAAGGGAAGTAAGCTACAAAGCTTAGTAAGTATGTAAATAATAAGTGATTTATTAACAGGCTTTTATAAATCTTCACAATATGTTCCCAAGATAATACAATCATAATTGCACATAGTTCCACTTTTTATTCATGTTCATCTCAACCTGTCTACTCGAGTCACAGTCACTAAATTATTTATATCTTGAGCTACGGAAATCAAAATTAAGATACGATAATTTTACCTGAAACTAGACTCAAATATCTTATTACCATAAAATTTTCAGAATTTTTGGTTTAGCCAATTAGTACATTTTATTCTTCAAAGTCTCCCCTATTCTGCTGTCCAATAGTTCCGACCATTCTTTGCTAAAATTTAATTATCTTTTCCTACAGAATTCAAATTATGTTATAGTTTGTTTCTTATACAAATAAACTCAATAAGAAATCGAACCATATAAATTATGTCCCAAAATTATTGTTGTACAATTTTCAATGATTTTTCCAAGTCAGAACAGGGGATCTCGAAATCACTCTGAACCAGTCTCACAAATATCTAAATATATCAAAATATACAAATCCTTTGCTTTCTATGTTTCTTTTATATGAAAATAGACTCAATAATCTCTAAATCAATATCTCATCCAACATATAATTAAATTTCTACAATTTATGGTGAGTTTTCAAAATCACGTTACTACTACTATTTCAATCTATTTTACTGAAAATTTTACTCTCCCATGTTTTCTTTATATTATTTCCATATATGCACACATAACACCAGGCATGTTCAATACTAGCCATACAAATGAATAATCATTACCAATATTTATGAGTACTCATAATGGCGCTCACACCATATCAGCCTTACCACAATTTCAATCACGTATCACATATCAAACACATTATGCACATATACACATAGTCACATGCACCCTTGCTCACACGTACATTTGCCACATTTCTCAATTGATCACATTCACTCTTGCACTTATTCATAACATGATCACACCAATCACCATTAGTAATTTATCTTGTTGAACCCCTTCGGAAAACACCTGATACTCGATGGTCTCAGCACATAGCTCCACCTACACATAACTCGGCTTTCTTGTACACATGGTGAAGGTCTCTTATCACCCATGTGACCTAGCCATTCCATCTTGTAGCTTTCTTCTCTACATGGTGTCCAACAATAGGAATCACTCATGTGACCTAGCTACTCATAACCCGTAACTTTCTTGTACACATGGTATACACACAGTATTGCACATGTGACCTAGTTACACATGAAATTATTATCCCGTAGCTTTCTTGCACACATGGTGAAAGTCCCTTATCATCCATGTGGCCTAGCTACATAGCAAATTTTTCCATCTCGTAGCTTTCTTGTGCACACGGTGAAGGTCCCTTATCACTCGTGTGACCTAGCTACATATTGTCCGTATCTCTCAGTTTTCCGAAGGTTCAATCGAGAATTTCACATTCCATATATTTTCATATTATAGTTATCACCCAATGATTTCCATAATATCTAGAAAAATAATTATTGAACAAGTAAAATAAATGCATTATTTACATATCAACTTTCCATTCCACATAATAACCATAGTCATAGAAAACACCTTTAAGTACAACATTTCGACCCATTTTCAATGTCACCTATGTCACCTTTTATCATAAACATTATTATTAAATCAATTCACCAACATAATATACAAAACATGTAATTCAACAAAATCAATTTAATACCACAATTTAGGTTTCAAGCATACATTACGACATTATTGCATTATTATTTACACACCAACTTACCTCGGATCCAGAAACGACAATTTACCAACTTTCTCGATTTTTGATTTTCCTTCCGTTCTAGGTCCAAATCTCATTTTTCAGGGTCTAAAACATCACATTTCACTTTTTTAATTAATGTACTACTCAAAACAGTCCCTAACTCAAACTTTTGCAAAATTACAATTTTGCCCCTAAACTTTTACATATTTACACTTTTGCCCCAATACTCCAAAATTAAACTTCAGCCCTTATTCTTATGTTTTATAACATGCTGATCATTTTTCCCTTCTATGGAAACATCAAATTCTTACTCTAACATACACTTATGGACATTAGGTATTTTTACCGATTATGTCGTTTTACTCGTTTTCACTTAAAATCGCTTAGTAAAAGTTGTTTAACATAATTTCAAGCTTCATATTCTACCATAAAAAATCAAAATACACACTTTTCACCTATGGGTAATTTTCCAAAGATGAACCCTAGCATGAATTATTGGTAGCATAAGCTACATCGAGCTACCGGGACTCCAAAACCGTAAATAACTTGAAAAACGGGGTTAGAACGGACTTACCATGAGCTTGGAAAGTTAAGAAAACCCTATCCATGTCTTCCCTTGGTAAATTTCATCCATATGAAGAAGATGGACAAATTTGGCATTTTAATTTTGTTTTTAATTCATTTAATTTACAAAAGGACTAAAATGCCCTTACAAAAAAATATCTTATCTAACATATACCATATCCATTTTTGTCCAATAATTTAACCAATGGGCTAATTACCATTTAAGAACCTCTACTTTAAATTTTCATAGCAATTTGACACCTCTAACTCCTAGAACTCAAGTTTTGCACTTTTTACAATTTAGTCCTTTTGACTAAATTGAGTGGCCAAACGTCAAAATTTTCGAACGAAATTTTCACGAAATTGTTCCGTGAAATTGTAGACCACAAAACTATAATAAAAAAATTTTCTTACGTTAGATTTGTGGTCCCGAAACCACTGTTCCGACTAGGCCCTAACTCTGGATGTTACATTTCTCCCCCTTTTAGGATTTTCGTCCTCGAAAATCTTACCAGAAGAGTGGTTTAGTATCTTTCTCTTAATTTCCAACATCACTAAATATTCTAGCAATAAAACTCATTCTAATCCGTTCACTAGTGCATTACTAAAAAAAATCATAAACTCATTACTCAATTCCAACTAACTCAGAACTAGAGCTTCGGTTAATAATACCTTCAATTGCTTTAACTTTGTTAGTATACCCAGACCATTCAAACTTTCACAAATGTGATAACTTTTCCAATCAGAACAACTTTAACTTATAATAACATCATCCGGTTAGAATAATCCAATAGGCATATATCTATATTATGCTTTCTAGAATATAATTTCTTCATTTAGACTATCCGTCTTCATACTCGTGAATACACAAAATTTATTATCTTAGTTGAGGCATGTTTAAATATACATAACTCACAAGAAAATAACAGAGATCTTGATGATTCCTTAGAGAAACCCAGCAGAAAAAAAAAACAATGCTTACCGACTCTGGACTTCCATCATAACAGAATATATTTTCCATATATATAAAACAAAATCATAATCAGTAGAAACATAAGAATAGTCCCACATAAATTTTTACCATCAACTTCATTCTAACATATTTAAATAGAATTCCAAAGAGATAAAGAAATACCAATCATAAAACGACCAGACCAACAGGGCATTCGTCTAACATCATAGTTAGCTTCTCACAACGTAAGAACTCCATCAGAAACTGAACAATCACACACATATCTCTAGGGATAAAAGAATATATAGAATACACAGAAAAGATCATCATATTCATTTCAACTGTAACTGTCACACACACAGACATCTTTACTACTCAAATATCATTTCTTTGACTAATTCTGTCATCATGAACCCCGTATTATTCCACTCACTAACGAAAATCAATTCGGGAAAAATTTCAGCAAACACATACTTTAGACATCATATCTGAATAAGTCGATTAGCAGAGACTAACTTCTCCTTTATCCGTGACATTGCATAATCTGTATAATCTTTAAAACATTCTGATATCCTTCCAAAATTGTTTCCACTTTTCAAACTATTCTTATCTCTATATGCATTACTAAGTATTTCACCACTAAACTTGTTAGTTTCACATTTATGGACTCATTCCACGTGGTTCTCATGAATTTTCTTATAAAACAACACTGGTAAAGGGGTGAGGTCGTAAAGCTTCTGACTTGACCATCACCAACATCATATAATCACAATTACATAATTTACTTCAAGCTAATTAACATACATAGTCATGTTACATGAACTTTTTCGATTATCTTATTCAAACAAGTGTATATAAACACACATTCTGTCAATTTGAGTAAATTTACTTATCATATTCACTTAATCAAATATGTTGGGCACATAACATCATATGCGTGCCAAAAAAACATGGATGGGCTTATCACCATATAAACTTTCATTTCATTCCACTTCTCACATTTCTCAACTTGTGGTTATCTCATTTCGTACATTAACACATATATATCGTGAACTTCCATTAATACCTTTCCAAATTTTGACACATCATAAGCATGTTTCAATCATTTCAATATCATTATTAGCATTATCGAAAAATAGCTTGGTTGGAAGCCATCTCTTTTTTAACAAAACAATTTCGTCAGAGTCGGGAGATATCACACTATCACGAGTAGTAATATGGCATGTATAGCTAGACTCACATACACTATGTTAGTCTGAGAATCGGCTAAACCATAGCTCTGATACTACTAAATGTAACACCCCTTACCTGTATTCAATGCCAGAATAGGGTACGAAGCATTACCAAAACACATACACTTGTAAACGTATTAAACTGAGTTATAAAATTTCATCCAAATTATACAAAATGAACTGCTAAATATTAAAGGCCAACATTTTAAGCCAAACCAATTATAACATATACAAATGACTAAGTCCCCTGTATATGCCATAAACTTAAGAGGTTTGTATTCACTTTTACCCCACGATGATAGCTTGATAGTGTGATTACATCTCCGGCGATCTCCAACTCGAGTTAGCATACAACCCTATAAGATATGGGAAATGAAGGGAAGTAAGCTACAAAGCTTAGTAAGTAAGTATGTAAATAATAAGTGATTTATTAACAGGCTTTTATAATTCTTCACAATATGTTCTCAAGATAATACAATCATAATTGCACATAGTTCCACTTTTTATTCATGTTCATCTCAAGCTGTCTACTAGAGTCATAGTCACTAAAGTATTCATATCTTGAGCTACGGACTCAAAATTAAGATACGATAATTTTTCCTGAAACTAGACTCAAATATCTTATTACCATAAAATTTTTAGAATTTTTGGTTTAGCCAATTAGTACAGTTTATTCTTCAAAGTCTCCCCTGTTCTGCTGTCCAACAGTTCCAACCACTCTTCGCTAAAATTTAATTATCTTTTCGTAAAGAATTCAAATTATGTTATAGTTTGTTTCTTATAAAACTAAACTCAATAAGGAATCTAACCATGTAAATTATGTCCCAAAATTATTTTTGTACAATTTTCAATGATTTTTCCAAGTCAGAACAGGGGATCTCGAAATCACTCTGAACCAGTCTCACAAAGATCTAAATATCTCAAAATATACAAATCCTTTGATTTCTATGTTTCTTTTATATGAAAATAGACTCAATAATATTTAAATCAATATCTCATCAAACATATAATTAAATTTATAATATTTATGGTGATTTTTCAAAATCACATTACTGCTACTGTTTCAATCTATTTTACTGACAATTTTACTCTCCCATGTTTTCTTTATATTATTTCCATATATGCACACATAACACCAAGCATGTTCAATACTAGCCATACAAATGAATAATCATTACCAATATTTATGAGTACTCATAATGACGCTCACACCATATCAGCCTTGCCACAATTTCAATCACGTATCACATATCAAACACATTATGGACATATACACATAGTCACATGCACCCTTGCTCACACGTACATTTGCCACATTTCTCAATTGATCACATTTACTCTTGCACTTATTCATAACATGATCACACCAATCACCATTGGTGAAGGTCTCTTATCACCCATGTGACCTAGCCATTCCATCTTGTAGCTTTCTTGTCTACATGGTGTCCAACACTAGGAACCACTCATGTGACCTAGTTACTCATAACCCATAACTTACTTGTACACATGGTATACACACAGTATTACACATGTGACCTAGTGATCGCTGCAAATAAGAGCTTTAAATATTTATAAGAGAATGATCAAACCTGGAGACTAAATTTGACAATGATATTAAGGCAAGTGTACCTATCGGACAGTAGTATAACTTAGGCAAGACCGGTTGTCGAACCCAAAGGAACTAAAAGTATTAATACTCACTTTCTTTTTATTATTTAGCCTTAAAGTTAGAGTGAAGATTACTTTTAAACTAAATTGATGATAACTAAACTAAGGACACAAAGACAAGAAAACGAATTGGAAAATAACATTGAAGGAAAACTCAGTTGATTTCGACGATACCTTCGGGAAGAATCCACCTAGACTTCACTTATTATCTAACCCCTGATTATATGATTTCTTTTACTTAGCTTGATCCGTGAGACTCCTTAACCTATATTAAACCCTCTCTCAAGGCGAATAACGTCTAACCCTAGGTTAATTAGTGGAACTCTCGTTCGCTTATAGTAACCCCCTAGGATAGCAGTAAATCGATCAATGGAATCCCATATTAGGTCTTACCCTAATCCGGCAAAATTTCGTAACCCTATCTTCGATCAACTCCGCTTAATTATGTTAGATCTCCTCTTAGGCAGGGTCTATTCCTCCTCCACCTAAGCACATTAGATTTGGATTAAGCAACATAATTAAGAACAAACTAAGTAATTTATCATATAACCTAAAAATCAAATAAAAAATCCATCTAGGTTTCATCCCCTTCAGGTATTTGAGGGATTTAGTTCATAATAAATAAACAAAACATCACAAGAGAAAAGATAAAACAAAACATAAAAAACCCTAAAACTCCCTGAAGGAATTGAAAGAGAATTCTGCCGTCTTGAGTATAACTCCGGCTTCTTGGGATGGATCAACTGGCTATCCTCGCGTTATTCCCTAACTTTGACCTTCTCGGCTTGGCTCTTTGGCCTAGCTTTCACTCCGGTTTTGGCTTTTGCCGAACTCTCTTTTCAAGTTGCCCCCTAAGGTGTTTATATAGACTTTTTGATGCCTTACTTGGCCCCTAAGTATCCTAATTTAAGTAGAATTCCTAATAGGGTGTTTGAATAGGCTTTGGAATGTGTTTCTTTGCCTCTAAGTATCCTTTCCCGAATGAAATTTCTCTTTCCAGCGACAGGGACACAGCCATGGCACGCGCCCGTGTGAATCGGGGCCAGGCCGTGTTCGGACTTTTAATGAGGCACGGCCGTTTGGTCTTTGGGCCAGGCCGTGTCGATTTCTCTCTTGGCCCAATTTGGCCCATTTTAAGCCCGTTTCTCATTCTTTTTATCCTTGGGTGCTTTCCTGAGTATATAATATGAAAAGAAAGGATTAAGAGCACCTTTTTACATAAATCAAAGGATAAATCATCCAAAAGTATGCTAAATGTGGGATTAAAATATGTTACTTTTACAGTTTATCAAATACCCCCACACTTAAGCTTTTGCTTGTCCTCAAGCAAAATTCTCAACTCATAATTAAAACGAACTTCCTTGATTCATAAAATTAATCAATCATGCTTTATCATAACTCAAAGATAATTCATACATGGATAATTCAACTCAAAGAGTCCTAAAGATTCAAACAATCAAAGTCATACATTTATAGCATGAAAACATATGCATTTTCCCTTTACCTAAATAGTTACCTCTAATACAAAATTGACAAGAGTTGACATCCTCACTAAAGATTCACTTAAATCACTCAAAGTGTTTAAGGTTCAAAATTAAGCACTCAATAAGTCGAACATGAAAAGTTAATCCCATAGGCTTGCATGAAAATCAAGTCTCCACCACTGTAAAATGAGATGATACACAAATCAAAAGGTCTTTAGCAGGGTTGTAACGGGGCTTAGGTTAAGGGTATGGATAAAGGCTAAATTAGAAGGTTAGAATGGAGACTGACCTGAAAAATTAACTAACTAGAAAAATGAACTAATCCTAAATAATTTCATCAATTGAGAACTAATAATACGAGCTTCTTCTTCTTCTTTTTTTTCAAGATTTGAGATTTAAACATTTAAGCTTACTAATAATGAATATACTTTGTTTTTTTTTGAACAAATCAATAAAAATAACGAACTTTAACAACTGAAATAGAGAACATAGTTAGGTAACTGCTCAAAATCAAATCTCGACAAAAAAGGGTAGTTAAAAAGAACGGTGATAACAAATACAAAGGGTTTTGGGTTAATGTTAGTAGGTAAGTCAATGAAAAGGGTTGTTAGGCTTAAACGGGGTTCACTAGGGGTTAATTATGGAGGTAGGCTTTTTAGTGGAGTGAGTGGGTTAAAACCTAGGTGCCTTTATCATCTCTGTATATCAAATCAAAGGTGTGCTCTCAACATGTATAATCGAGGCAAGTTCTAGAATAACAAATCAATGTTGACACATTCATAATAGAAAGTGAGCATGAAAGAATGTATGCTCTAAAATGCTTAAAATCTCACAAAAAATTATGGGTATTTTGATGTCAACCTCGTAAATTTTAAACTTCAAAGTAATATTCAGATTCTGGTAGACAACCTAAAAATTTTAATTCTGAAAAATAGACTTATCATGCTTGATTTTCTAGTATCCTTCAAATTTAATCATCAATGCACAATTATCAATGGCTTACTCCAAAACATATCAACAAAGATCATAAATCATAGGAAATTTCATTCTAATCATAATATGAGAAACTTTACTTTTGAACAAGGCATAATTCAAGGATTTTCAAATAATACTATAGTTAACCCCCCCACACTTAAGATGTACATTGCCCTCAATGTACAAAGATGGATAATAGCAAAATAATCATAAAAATCATAAGATGGGGAGAGAAGTGAAACTTATTGAATTTTGGATGAAGTTAAAGAAACCGGATAGGATTGGAGGTGAGCGTGGGGAAGCGTCTCGAACCGTTTGAAATTGAATCCTCGAAGTAGCCGTCCTAATTTTATTGAATCCTAAGCTAAATCTAAATATCATAAAGAATAAGAAGAAAATAATAAAGAGAATAAAATAAAATAAAGGGAAAAAAAATGAGAATAAAAATAAATAATGGAAAATGAAAGACAACTAGAAAAAGGAAGAATGAGGTTTAAATAGAGATGTAGCTGATGTTTTGGGATTTTGAATTTTGGGCGCGTTCAGGGTGGTCGGGCACAGTCAATCGGCACGCCCGTGTGAAGTTTTAAATAGCCCGTGCTTTTCGCGATTTCTGGATTTTGGGCGCGTTCAGGGTGTTTAGCACGGCCGTGTTTACATGGGCACGCCCGTGTCCAATAAGTCAGTATGTTGGCACGGTGAGGTAACACGGGTGTGTTCAGCCCGTGCTTGGTAAATTAGTAACTTCGCACAGTTATGAAGCACGGCGTGTTCAACCCGTGGTCGACAAGTCAGTGACCTCGCACAGGTAGCTAGCACGGGCGTGGTCTGGTACCGCAGCCCGTGTTGGAGAATGAAGTTTCTTCTCTGTTTGTGCACGGCTACTGGTACGCCCATGATTCATCCCCGAGCTTCCACACGGCCATGGGCACGCCCGTGTGTAGGGCCGTGTTGCCTAGAAATCTGCTTTTTTTGGTTAGTTTATGGTTAAGTGCTAAAAGGAAAATAAAAGAGAAAAAGAAAAAAATAAAAATAAAAAATAAAGAAGATAAAAAAATGTAAAAATAGGGTTAATGCTCGGGTTGCCTCCCGAGAAGCGCTTGTTTATAGTCTTAAGCTAGACTTTACCTCTCATTCGTATAGTCATGGTGGTTTGAGGAGGTGAAAATCCTTTCTCATGCGATCACTTCAGTTATGGATATATAGTTTAAGTCGAGTAATGTTTACCTCAAAAGTGTCAAATTTAGGATTGCTTACCTCTACTGTGCCGTATAGGAAGATATTAAGTACCTCAAAAGTGATTTCTTCGTTTGTCTTGAGGTCTGAATTGGTGATTCAAGGGTCTTCCTTATTCAACAATACCTGATCCTCTATTTTGATGTGATTTGTTGTTCCTATTAGCTTGTCTGGGGTCTCCTTCAGTTTCACTTTGTGCGGCTCCTATTCCTCTCTGATTTGTGTTTCCTGCTCTTTTAGTTTGTCAACCCTAAGGCTTTGTTCCTTATGTGTTTCTTCTTTATTGGCACTAGGTCTAAGATCTAGCTCAGCTAAGTGATTTCGGGATGCTTCCTGTAAAGAAGGTTGAACCAAATGATTATTAATAGAATTAACGTTCGTACCCTTATTACTCGATGTCCTAGCTGAGTCAAGAGCTTGAAGAGTGATTGTTTTGTCGTCTACACGAAGTGTGAGTTCACCGAATTGTACCTCTGTGTGGTCTTTCTTTATTGCATCGGGATATGGCACACGAGCTTGGTACTCTGTATTTACCGGGTTTGGTAAATCATGGCTTACCTCAACCTTACCTTCACTTACCACAGGTTCTTACCTTGGGTTAGATTCCACTAACAATTCACTGTTATGAGCTCGTACGGCTTGGGGCCCATGTTTTAGCTTAGATTTGTAGCCTTGTGGTGTTTCCTGTGGTGAAAGTTGAACAATTTGATTATCAACTAAATTTACTTTCTCACCTTCATCACTTGATGTCTTGGTCGAGTCAAAAGCTTGTAGACTGATTGATTCATCACCTACACGAAGAATGAGTTCTCCTGTACCAACATCAATTTTAGTCCTGACAGTTGCTAGAAAGGGTTTTCCTAAAATTAAAGGAATCGAATTGTCCTCATTCATGTCTAAGACAACAAAATCTACTAGGAACATGAATTTATCAATTTTGATTAAAACATTTTCTATTATACCCCTAGGAATTCTGATAGTTTTATCAGTTAACTGAATGCTCATCCTAGTTTGTCTGGGTTTCCCTAGACCTAGTTGTTTAAACATTTTATAAGGCATAACATTGATGCTTGTCCCTAAATCAACTAAAGCATTATCAATAGATAAACTACCAATTAAACATGGAATTGTAAAACTCCTTGTGTCTTTTTGCTTCTGCGGTAGTTTGTTCTGTAACATTGCTGAGCATGCTGCATTTAATTCCACATGGTGTTCCTTGTCTAATTTGCGTTTGTTTGTCAAGAGCTGTCTTAAAAATTTCCTCGAATCTGGCGTCTGAAAAAGAGCTTCAAGAAGAGATAAGTTAATATGTAATTTCTTTAAAAGTTTAAGAAACTTATCGAATTGTTCTTCTGAATCGTCTCTTTTCATTGCTTTGGGATAAGGTATGCGAGGTTGGTACTCTTTGATTACCGGTTTTGGCTTTTCTTGTGTTACCTCTGTTTTACCTTCGTCTACCTTGTTTTCTGGTATTGCATTGGGTTCATCTAACCCTTTACTGTCTTGAGCGGTGATGGCTTGATTTTGCTCCTTAGGGTTAATTTCCGTGTTACAAGGTAGACTCCTTTGCGGTCGTTCTGACATCAGCTTTGCACGTTGTTCGACTGCGTGAGTGACTTCCTTGACTGGCTTAGTAATTTCCACGATTCGGCTCTCATTGCTTTTGATTGTTCTCTCAGTTTCTTGGATACGTTTCTCTGTGTCTGCCGAAAATTTTCTTAGCATCTCTTCAAGGTACGACTCCTCTTTCTGTTGGTGAGGTGGTTGTTGAAAGTTTGGAGAAAGTTCCGGTCTTTAGCTATTTTGATCATCCCACGAGAAACTGGGATGATAACTCCAACCTGCATTATAAGTGTCATTATAAAAATTATTTTGTTCGCCATAAATCAGAGCTTTAAATATTTATAAGAGAATGATCAAACCTGGAGACTAACTCTAACAATGATATTAAGGCAAGTGTACCTATCAGACAGTAGTATAGCTTAGCCAAGACCGGTTATCGAACCCAAAAGAACAAAAAGTATTAATACTCACTTTCTTTTTATTATTTAGCCTTAAAGTTAGAGTGAAGATTACTTTTAAACTAAATTGTCGACAACTAAACTAAGGACACAAAGACAAGAAAACGAATTGGAAAATAACGTTGAAGGAAAACTCAGTTGATTCCGACGATACCTTCGGAAAGAATCCACCTAGACTTCACTTATTATCTAACCCCAGATTATATGATTTCTTTTACTTAGCTTGATCTGTGAGACTCCCTAACCTATATTAAACCCTCTCTCTAGGTGAATAACGTCTAACCCTAGGTTAATTAGTGGAACTCTCGTTCGCTTATAATAACCCCCTAGGATAGCAGTAAATCGATCAATGGACTCCCATATTAGGTTTCATCCTAATTCGACAAAATCTCGTAACCCTATCTCTAGGCGTTTGATCAACTCCACTTAATTATGTTAGATCTCCTCTTAGGCAGGGTCTATTCCTCCTCCACCTAAGCACATTAGATTTGGATTAAGCAACATAATTAAGAACAAACTAAGTAATTTATCATATAACCTAAAAATCAAATAACAAAATCCATCTAGGTTTCATCCCCTTCATGTATCTGAGGGATTTAGTCCATAATGAATAAACAAAACATCGCAAGAGAAAAGATAAAACAAAACATAAGAAAACCCTAAAACTCCCTGAAGGAATTGAAAGAGAATTCCGCCGTCTTGAGTATAACTCCGGCTTCTTGGGATGGATCAACTGGCTATCCTTGCGTTATTCCCTAACTTTGACCTTCTCGGCTTGGCTCCTTGGCCTAGCTTTCGCTCCGGTTTCGGCTGTTACCGAACTCTCCTCTCAAGTTGCCCCCTTGGGAGTTTATATAGACTTTGTGATGCCTTACTTGGCCCCTAAGTATCCTAATTCAAGTAGAATTTCTAGTAGGGTGTTTGAATAGGCTTTGGAATGTGTTTCTTTGCCTCCAAGTATCCTTTCCCAAATGAAATTTCTCTTTCCAGCGACAGGGACACGGCCATGGCACACGCTCGTGTGAATCACAGCCAGGCCGTGTTTGGACTTTTAATGAGGCACGGCCGTGTGGTATTTGGGCCAGGCCGTGTCGATTTCTCTCTTGGCCCAATTTGGTTTGTTTTAAGCCTGTTTTACGTTCTTTTCATCCTTAGGTGCTTTCCTGAATATAAGACACGAAAAGAAAGGATTAAGAGCACCTTTTTACATAAATCAAAGGATAAATCATCCAAAATTATGCTAAATGTTGGATTAAAATATGTTATTTTTACGGTTTATCAAATACCCCCACACTTAAGGATTTGCTTGTCCTCAAGCAAAATTCTCAACTCATAATTAAAACGAACTTCCTTGATTCATAAAATTCATCAATCATGCTTTATCATAATTTAAAGATAATTTATACATGGATAATTCAACTCAAAGAATCCTAAAGATTTAAACAATCAAAGTCATACATTTATAGCATGAAAACATAGGCGTTTTCCCTTTACCTGAATAGTTACCTCTGATTCAAAATCGACAAGAGTTGACATCCTCACTAAAGATTCACTCAAATCACTCAAAGTTTTTAAGCACACTCAATAAGTCAAACATGAAAAGTTAATCCCATAAGCTTGCATAAAAATCAAATCTCCACCACTGTAAAATGAGATGATACACAAATCAAAAGGTCTTTAGCAGGGTTGTAATAGGGCTTAGGTTAAGGGTATGGATAAAGGCTGAATTAGAAGGTTAGAATCGAGACTGACTTGAAAAATAACCTAACTAGAAAAATGAACTAATCCTAAATAATTTCATCAATTGAAAACTAATAATATGATCTTCTTCTTTTTTTCTTTTTTTTTGAACAAATCAATAAAAATAACGAACTTTAACAACTGAAATAGAGAACATAGTTAGGTAACTACTCAAAATCAAATCTCGACAAAAAGGGTAGTTAAAAAGAACGGTGATAACAAATACAAAGGGTTTTGGGTTAATGTTAGTAGGTAAGTCAATGAAAAGGGTTGTTAGGCTTAAACGGGGTTCACTAGGGGTTAATTATGGAGGCAGGCTTTTTAGTGGAGTGAGTGGGTTAAAACCTAGGTGCCTTTATCATCTCTGTATATCAAATCAAAGGTGTGGTCTCAACATGTATAATCGAGGCAAATTCTAGAATAACAAATCAATGTTGACACATTCATAATAAAAAGTGAGCATGAAAGAATGTATGCTCTAAAATGCATAAAATCTCACAAAAAATTATGGGTATTTTGATGTCAACCTCGTAAATTTTAAACTTCAAAGTAATATTCAGATTCTGGTAGACAACCTAAAAATTTTAATTCTGAAAAATAGACTTATCATGCTTGATTCTCTAGTATCCTTCAAATTTAATCATCAGTGCACAATTATCAATGGCTTACTCCAAAACATATCAACAAAGATCATAAATCATAGGAAATTTCATTCTAATCATAATATGAGAAACTTTACTTTTGAACAAGGCATAATTCAGGGATTTTCAAATAATACTATAGTTAACCCCCCACACTTAAGATGTGCATTGCCCTCAATGTACAAAGATGGATAATAGCAAAATAATCATAAAAATCATAAGATGGGGAGAGAAGTGAAGCTTCTTGAATTTTGGATGAAGTTAAAGAAACCAGATAGGATTGGAGGTGAGCGTGGGGAAGCGTCTCGAACCGTTTGAAATTGAATCCTCGAAGTAGCCATCCTAATTTTATTGAATCCTCAGCTAAATCTAAATATCATAAAGAATAAGAAGAAAATAATAAGGAGAATAAAATAATGAGAATAAAAATAAATAATGGAAAATGAAAGACAACTAGAAAAAAGGGAGAATGAGGTTTAAATTGAGATGTAGCTCGTGTTTTGGGATTTTGAATTTTGGGCGCATTTAGGGTGCTCGGGCACGGTCAATCGGCACGCCCGTGTGAAGTTTTAAATAGCCCGTGCTCTTCGCGATTTCTGGATTTTGGGCGCATTCAGGGTTTTTGGCACGGTCGTGTTTACATGGGCACGGCCGTGTTCGATAAGTCAGTATGTTGGCACGGTGAGGTAACACGGGTGTGTTCAGCCCGTGCTTGGTAAATTAGTAACTTTGCACGTTTATGAAGTATGGGCGTGTTCAACTCGTGGTCGACAAGTCAGTGACCTCGCACAGGTAGCTAGCACGGGCGTGGTCTGGTATCGCAGCCCGTGTTGGAGAAAGAAGTTTATTCTCTGTTTGTGCACGGCTACCGGTATGCCCATAGTTCATCCCCTAGCTTCCACACGGCCACGGGCACGCCCGTGTGTAGGGTTGAGTTGCCTAGAAATCTGCTTTTTTTTTGTTAGTTTATGGTTAAGTGCTAAAAGGAAAATAAAAGGAAAAAAATATAAAAAATAAAAAATAAAAAATAAAAAAATTAAAAATGTAAAAATAGGGTTAGTGCTCGGGTTGCCTCCCGAGAAGCGCTCGTTTATAGTCTTAAGCTATACTTTACCTTTCATTCGTATGGTCATGGTGGTTTGAGGAGGTGAAAATCCTTTCTCATGCGATCACTTCGATTATGGATATATAGTTTAGGTCGAGTAATGTTTACCTCAAAAGTGTCGAATTTGCGATTGCTTACCTCGACTGTGTCGTATAGGAAAACATTAAGTACCTCAAAAGTGATTTCTTCGTTTGTCTTGAGGTCTGAATTAGTGATTCGAGGTCTTCCTTATTCAACAATACCCGATCCCCTAATTTGAAGTGATTCGTTGTTCCTATTAGCTCGTCTGGGGGCTCCTTCGGTTTCACTTCGTGCGGTTCCTGTTCTTTTAGTTTGTCAACCCTAAGGCTTTGTTCCTTATGTATTTCTTCTTTGTTGGCACGAGGTCTAAGATCTAGCTCAGCTAAGTGATTTTGTGATGCTTCCTGTAAAGAAGGTTGAACCAAATGATTATCAATAGAATTAACGTTCGTACCTTTATTACTCAATGTCCTAGCTGAGTCAAGAGCTTGAAGAGTGATTGTTTCGTCGTCTACACGAAGTGTGAGTTCGCCGGATTCTTCCTCTGTGTGGTCTTTCTTTATTGCATCGGGATATGGCACACGAGGTTGGTACTCTGTAATCATCGGTTTTGGTAAATCATGGCACACCTCAACCTTATCTTCACTTACCATAGGTTCTTCCCTTGGGTTTGGTTCGTCTAACCCTTCACTATCGTAAATGGCTTGATTTTGCTCTCTCGGGTTAGTTTCAGTATTGTTTGGTAAGTGTCCTTGCGGTCGTTCTGACATTAGCTTTGCGAGTTGTTTGACTGCATTAGTGACTTCCTTAACTGACTTAGTAAGCTCCCTGACTCGGTACTCGTTCCCTTCAATCGATGTTTGTTGGTTTGTTTCAGTGTCTTGGAAACGAGTATCTGTGGTTGCCATGAATTTTGTTAGCATCTCCTCAAGACTCGGCTCCTCTTCCTGTTGGTGAGATGGCTGTTGAAGAATTTGAGGAAGTTCCTGTCTTTGGCTACTTTGATCATCCCACGAGCAATTGGGATGGTACCTCCAACCTCCATTATAAGTGTCATTATAAAAATTATTTTGAGGTCTAGAATAGTTACCCATATAGTGGACTTGTTCATTCTCCATGCCATATCCGTAGGATGGGTACTCAGGATTCGCCACGCCTCCTAGATTCGAGTCATAATGCATTACTAGGTGTACCTGCGAGAGACTACACAAACCATCAATCTTTTTATTCATCATCTCTAGCTGGTTAAATAACCTGGTGAACAAGTCGAGGTCGAAAACACTGGTGGCTTTTGTAGGCGCTGTCCTCATAACTTGCCACTGATAGTTATTTAGTGCCATCTCCTCTATAGACTAAAATTACCTGTAAAAGAAAAATTAGCAAAGTAAAAAAAAAACTAATAATAAAAAATAAATTGCAATAAAAAAATGGCTAAAGTAATAAAAATAGAGCTTTCTTAATATTTTAGTTCCCCGGCAACAGCGCCAAAAACTTGATCGCTGCAAATCAGAGCTTTAAATATTTATAAAAGGATGATCAAACTTGGAGATTGACTCTGACAACGATATTAAGGCAAGTGTACCTATCGGACAGTAGTATAGCTTAGGCAAGACCAGTTATTGAACCCAAAGGGACTAAAAGTATTAATACTCACTTTCTTTTTATTATTTAGCCTTAAAGTTAGAGTGAAGATTACTTTTAAACTAAATTGACAACAACTAAACTAAGGACACAAAGACAAGAAAACGAATTGGAAAATAACGTTGAAGGAAAACTCAGTTGATTTTGATGATACCTTCGGGAAGAATCCACCTAGACTTCAGTTATTATCTAACCCCAAATTATATGATTTCTTTTACTTAGCTTGATCCGTGAGACTCCCTAACCTATATTAAACCCTCTCTCGAGGCGAATAACGTCTAACCCTAGGTTAATTAGTGGAACTCCCGTTCGCTTATAATAACCCCCTAGGATAGCAGTAAATCGATCAATGGACTCCCATATTAGGTTTCACCCTAATCCGGCAAAATCTCGTAACCCTATCTCTAGGCGTTTGATCAACTCCGCTTAAATATGTTAGATCTCCTCTTAGGCAGGGTCTATTCCTCCTCCACCTAAGCACATTAGATTTGGATTAAGCAACATAATTAAGAACAAACTAAGTAATTTATCATATAACCTAAAAATCAAATAACAAAATCCATTTAGGTTTCATCCCATTCAGGTATCTGAGGGATTTAGTTCATAATGAATAAACAAGACATCACAAGAGAAAAGATAAAACAAAACATAAGAAAACCCTAAAACTCCCTGAAGGAATTAAAAGAGAATTCCGCCGTCTTGAGTATAACTCTGGCTTATTGGGATGGATCAACTGGCTATCCTCGCGTTATTCCCCAACTTTTGACCTTCTCGGCTTGGCACATTGGCCTAGCTTTCGCTCCCCCTCAAAGGTGGTACTTGAGGGATATTTATAGGCTCTTGGATTGCGATTCTTTCTCCCTAAGTATCTTTTTTCGACTGAAATTGCTCTTTCCAGCGACAGAGGCACGGCCGTGGCACACGCCCATGTGTATCGAGACCTGACTGTGTTCGGATTTCTCTTGAGGCACGGCCGTGTTTGACAGAGTTGAGGTCGTGCTCTAGGTGTTCGTCGAGGCACGGCCGTGTGTGCTTTGGGCCAGGCCGTGTCAATTTTGTGCTAAGGCCCATTTGCTCCGTTTTAGGCCCGTTTTGTGTTCTTTTTATCCTCGGGTGCTTTCCTGGGTATAAGACATGAAAAGAAAGGATTAAAAGCATCTTTTTATATAAAACAAGGAATAAATCATCCAAAAGCATATTAAATGTGGGATTAAAATATGTTACTTTTACGGTTTATCAAATACCCCCACACTTAAGCTTTTGCTTGTCCTGAAGCAAAATTCTCAACTTATAATTAAAACGAACTTTCCATGATCTATAATTCTTATCAACAATGTCTTATCCTATTTCATAAAGAATTCATACATGGAAAATTTGATTCAAAGCGTCCTAAAGATTCAAACGAGATAAGTCATAATTTTGAACCTCAAAAACATAGGTGTCTTTCCTCTTTTAAATAACTACCTTTTTAATTCAAAATCGACAAGGATTGATATCCTCACTTAGGATTCACTCAAATCACTCTAAAGTGTTTAAGGTTCAGAAAAAGATCGCTCATAAGTCGACCCTGAAAAGTTAATCCCATAGGCTTGCCTGAAAATCAAATCTCCACCACTGTAATATGAGATGACAACAGATCAAAAGGTCTTTGTTAGGGTTGTAATGGGGCTAGGGAAAAAGGTGTGGTCATAGGCTGAAATTAGAGGGTTAGAATCGAGATTGAATTGACAAGTACCTACCTAAAATTTTTTTCGAAACTTCATCAACTGAAAAGTAATAATCCTAATAATACGAGCTTTTTCTTTTTGAAAACTTTGATTGTGTAAGCTCTCTTTTCACACTACTAATATTGAATACCTTGAGGTTTTTTTAAGAACAAATTAAATAATTTATGATAAATTTAACTATCAGAATAATAAACTTCGGTAACTGATCAATTCAAGTCTCGATTAAGGGGTAGTCAAAAGAAAGGGTGATAACAAATACAAGGGTTTTGGGTTAATATTAGTAGGTAAATCAATAAAAAGGGTTTGTTAGGATCAACGGGGTTCACTAGGGGTTAATTGTAAAGGTGGGCCTATTTAGTGGAATTAGTGGGTTAAAACCTAGGTGCCTTTATCATCTTTGTATATCAAATCATAACTGTGGTCTCGACATGTAAAAACGAGGCAAGTTCTAGAATAACTGTTCATGGTTGACACACTCATAATAAAAAAATGAGCATGAAAAAGAATGTATGCTCTATAAGGTTCAACTACTCACAAAAATTATGGGTGTTTTGACATCATCCTTATGAATTTTAAAATTCAAGGTAGTATTTAAATTTAGGTCAACAGCCTAGCAAAAATTTTAATTCCTGAAAAACAGACTTATCATGCTTGATTCTCTAGTATTCTTTAAATTAAACATCAATGTATAATTAGCTATGACTTATTCTAAGACATGTCAATAATCATAACAAATCATTACAAATTTCATCCCAATTAGTAATATGACAACTTTGCATAAAAACAAGACTAAATCAGGGATTTGAGAATAATGAAAAAAAATTGGCACTTTTATTCCACTTTTACCCTTAGGGATTTGAGAATAATGCAAAAAGTTAGGTCCTTTTACCCCCCCACACTTAAGATGTACATTGTCCTCAATGTACAGAGATAGATAATGCATTTATATTTAAAATCAAAAGAAGGGGATAGAATACTCCCTTAGTTTTCTGATGAGATCCTTGAGGATGTGGACAGTGTGTGGCATCAGGTGACTTTTTGCATTTTGCCTAATTGTGTTTTTGTGTCGGTGGAATAAATGATTTATTCTGCAGAGTCACTTGTTAGTGATCTTTTCGATAAAGAGATATGATGTTAGGGATGCTTTGGATAATTGAATAGCCAATGATTAAAATTTGTAATAATAATAAAATTTCAAATTTAAGCAGCATAAAATAAAGTCTTGAAAAGAAATGAAGAAAATAAATCAAATTAAAAGGACTCAGAGGTCCTCATCCATGGTTGGGTCTGGTGGTGGTGCGGATGATGAAATGTTTAGGTGCTGGCATATTTGTTCGAGCGTCGCCTCTAATCCATCAAAGCGCCGAGCGAAATGTGTCTCGAACTAATCGAGTCGAGCAGAGATGTCTGCTAATGATGTTGTTGCTCGGTATGGATGCTGGCTTGGATTCGTTGCCTCCTCTGATGGTGGTGGCACATCATCATGAATGTCCTCGTCCTCTTCCTCGTTGATTGGTGTCTTTAGTTTGTACTGCGGAGGACCGGTCCCTCGTCGTTGTGTTATCATCCTCATATGTAGCATGGTTTGGATGCCTTGAGGAACCATGTTGCCCATCAGTGTGAGGGAGGTGATCTGCTCGTCGGTGTTGAGGAGGTTGAAGTGCCGAGCTAGCCTTGTAATGTAGGGCCCCATTGACAGAATCCCCTTCCTATGTTGCTTCATTTGATGATGAATTGCGCACGCCATAAAATATTCCAAGTTGAAAACATGTCCTTCAGACATGCATGATAGGAAGTAGACGTCGTGCTTGTTTACGACGCCTGTGCTCTCTCTGCGTCTTGTGATGGTGTGCGCGAGAATAGCATGTAAATACCTTAGGGCTGGGGGAAGTGCCGTCGCCTTAGAGCGGCTGGGGTCGTATTGCCATGTAGTGGGGCGTAAACTTTGCCAACATTCGAGCGGAGTGCGGTGGAGCTCTCTGTTTAATTCGGCAAGAGGGTTTTCTTGTATGAATTCTGGAGTGTAAAGTCCGAGAGCCGTGCCGAATTGGGGTACACTTAATCAGTGTACCGAGCCTCCTAGATGGAATTGGATAGCACTTGGGTTGTCAAACTGAGTCGTCACTGCTTGCAGGATGAAGGTGGTGCAGAACTCTAACGTAAGTTCCATATATGTGGGTTCATCAATTTGGAAGAAGTTCTCCCATGGTTCGATTGAGAGAAGTGCTTTAATGTCAGTTTCGAGCCCAACTTGTCGCACCGCATTCCAGTCGATGCGTCGACCGGTGCCTATGGGTCTTCCCCGGATTGCTTTATACTTTTCTTCTTGTGTTGCTTGGGGGAACTGGAGAAATGGGTGTCGGGTTTCAGTGGAGGCACTTGTGGACGATGATCCGGGTCCCTTTCTTTTCTTGCTTGGGACAGATCATTTGACTCGTGACAACGACATGGTACTTGAAAAAAAATATCAGAAAATAACATCAACAATGAGGAATGTCTCTCATATCAATTTCATTTTGATATCAAGAATATTGGTAGATTTTATGTCTAAAAATGGAATCAATCAGCAACCAAAAGCAATTCATTCTTGAATGTTGTAAGTATATTCACTAACTAAAAATCAGGGCTAATTCTAAACAAAATGAAAAATAAAGTTGCAATCAAAGATTATGGAGACTTAAACAAAAATAAATCATGCTTTTCAAAACTAAGTCTAGCAAAGTCTAAAATTAAATACGAATGCTATTAAAGATTTTGTTCAGAAAATGACACCAGGGGTGGAGGAGATGATTGGCACGGGCGGGGCATGGCGGTGGCTTGGGGGTCTGTAGCGTGAGCACGGTTGTGGCATGGGCATAGGGCTTGGTAGCACGGCTATGGTGCGGCCGTGCAGAAGGTTTTGGTTTGTTTTTGGAAGAAAAAATGTAAGGAGAGGTGGTTTTAATAGAAGGGGGTGAGTTTTTGGCCGGTTTTGGGAGGAGGGGGGTTAAATCTGATTTAGGGTTTGTTTTTGGGGAAGATGACGATTGGATTCTATTTATAGGGGAAGGGGCACGGTCTGTTGACACGGTCGTATCAATTTGAAATCGCCCGTGTTTTTCACATTTTTCAGGTTTGGGTGCGTTCAGGTTCAATGGCACACCCGTGTGTCTATTCAGCACGCCCGTGCTTCATAAAGCAAAACTGTGGGCACGGTGAGGTAACACGGGCGTGTCTTCCCCGTGTTTGATAAGTCAGTAGTTTCGCATGGTGTGGAGGCACGAGCGTGTCTTACCCGTGTTCGACAAGCCAGTAGCCTCGCGCGGTTGAAAGGCACAGGTGCGTTCTAGTGTCGCAGCCCGTGTTATCTATAGAATTTTTTCTCTGTTTGGGCATGGCTCTTGGCACGCCCGTAGATCACCCCCTGTTTTGCATACGACCATGGACACGCCCGTGTTCAAGGCAAAAAACCTGCATTTTCCTGTTAGATTATTTTAGTGCGGTGTTAGAGAAACAAAAACTATGTTAGTATGTTAGTGCTTGGGTTGCCTCTCGAGAAGCGCTCGTTTATAGTCTTAAGCTAGACTCTCCCTGTTTTTGGTTCTAAAGGATGGCTCATAGAGCATAAGCTCTTCTCTCATACCTCCAAAATCTGTACCATTATAAATTTTAAGTCGGTGACCATTTACCTTGAATGTGCCTTTAGTGGGATGGGTTACCTCGATGGCGCCATATGGAAATATTGTTTTGATCATGAATGGTCCTGACCATCTTGATTTCAACTTTCCCGGGAATAGTTTAAGCCTTGAGTTGTACAGTAGGACTAAGTCTCCTACTTCGAATTGCCTTGCTCTCTTGAGACGAGCATCATGGCGTCGCTTCGTTGTTTCTTTGTACAATTTTGAATTCTCATAGGCTTCCATTCTCCACTCGTCCAGCTCGTTCATCTGCATCATTCTCCTCTTACCTGCAATTTTGAGATCAGTATTTAAAAATTTTGTTGCCCAAAAAGCTTTATGTTCTAATTCGAATGGTAAATGACAGCTTTTCCCGTATAAAAGTTTGTATGGGGATGTCCCTAAAGGTGTTTTAAATGCTGTTCTATAGGCCCATAATGCATCATCTACTTTTAATGCCCAGTCTTTTCTATTTGATTCAACAGTTTTTTCTAGAATGCGCTTAAGTTCTCGGTTTGCCACCTCTACTTGCCCACTGGTTTGAGGATGGTATGGGGTTGCTGTTCTATGATACACTCCATATTTTTTTAGAACTTTTTCAAATTAGGTATTGCAGAAGTGTGTACCCCTATCGCTAATGATGGCTCTCGGTGAGCCAAATCGTGAAAAGAGTTTTTTGAGAAACTTGACTACTACCCTAGCATCATTGGTAGGTAAAGCTTCTGCTTCTACCCATTTTGACATGTAATCAACTGCCACTAGGATGTACTTGTTCCTGAATGAATTAAGGAATGGTCCCATAAAGTCAATACCCCATATGTCAAATATTTCACATGATAACATATATGTTTGAGGCATTTCATCTCGTTTAGAAATGTTACCTGTTCGTTGGCATAGATCACACGAGGTAACATACCTGTTGGCACCTTTAAATAGAGTGGGCCAATAAAAACCTGATTCGAGTATCTTGTGTGCTGTCTTTATGCCACTGTAGTGTCCTCCTGATGGTCCTGAATGGTAATGCTCCAAGATCTTATCTGCTTTTGTCTTTGTAACACATCTTCGAATTACCTGATCTGCACAAATGCGGAAAAGAAAGGGATCTTCACAAAAATAAATTTTCACATCAGCAAAGAATCGCTTCTTTTGGTGGTGTGTTAATTTTCTTGGTAAGATGTTAGTTGCTAAATAATTTGCAATATTTGCAAACCATGGTACCTCAGAATGTGTTATAGAAAGGAGTTGTTCTTCGGGAAACGAATCATTTATTCTGTCTTCATCGAGCTCTTTGGTGTGTGGATTTTCAAGTCTAGAAAGGTGATCCGCTGCAAGATTCTCAACTCCCTTCTTATCTTGTATTTCTAGGTCAAATTCATGTAAAAGTAAAATCCGTCGTATGAGCCTGGGTTTAGCATCGGGTTTGTTTAAAAGATAACAAAGAGCTGAATGGTCGGTGTAAACGACAACTTTGGACAATATTAGGTATTGTCTAAATTTATCAAAAGCAAAAACTACAGCTAGCAATTCTTTCTCTGTGGTGGTGTAGTTTTCTTGTGCGAGTGTTAGTGTTCTGCTGGTGTAGTAAATTGGTTGAAAATGCTTGTCTCTTCGTTGTCCCAAAACTGCACCTAATGCAAAATCACTTGCATCACACATTAGTTTAAAGGGTAAGTTCCAATCAGGTGCAATTATAATCGGCGCATTTACTAATTTATCCTTAAGGATATTAAATGCATCTAAACATTCATGATTGAAATCAAAAGGAACATCTTTTTCTAGTAATTTTGCCAAAGGCTTAGCTATTTTAGAAAAATCTTTAATAAATCTTCTATAGAACCCTGCTCCTAAAAAGCTTCTGATAGCCTTAACAGAACTAGGGGGAGGTAGATTTTCTATGGCTTCGACTTTTGCTTTATCTACCTCGATCCCTTTACTAGAACTCTTGTGCCCTAACACAATCCCTTCTCTTACCATAAAGTGACATTTTTCCCAGTTTAAAACAAGGTTTGTTTCCTCATATCTCATTAGAACTCGTTTTAAATTTTTAAGGCAAAGATGGAAAGAGTTACCGAATACCAAAAAATCATCCATAAATACCTCCATGATGTATTCTACGAGTTCATCAAAGATTGCCAACATGCAACGCTGAAAAGTAGCAGGTGCATTACATAATCCAAAAGGCATTCTACGATAAGCAAACGTACTGTATGGGCATGTGAATGTCGTCTTTTCTTGATCTTCAGGAGCTATGGGGATTTGGAAATAACCGGAGAGTCCATCCAAAAAGCAGTAGTACATATGCCCGGATAATCTTTCTAACATTTTATCTATGAAGGGTAGCGGAAAGTGATCTTTTCTGGTAGCATCATTCAACTTTCTATAGTCTATACAGACTCTCTAACCCGTGACTGTTCTTGTGGGAATCAACTCATTCTTTTCATTGGGCACTACCGTCATTCCTCCTTTCTTTGGAACTACCTGCACATGACTTACCCAAGTGCTGTCAGAGATAGGATAAATTATTCCT
The DNA here is from genome assembly GCA_005393395.2 of Gossypium australe. Classification (NCBI taxonomy): domain Eukaryota; kingdom Viridiplantae; phylum Streptophyta; class Magnoliopsida; order Malvales; family Malvaceae; genus Gossypium; species Gossypium australe. The sequence goes on from CM016620.1 coordinate 66,310,946, forward strand.
GCATCTAGGAGTTTAATGACCTCAGCTTTGACCACTTCTTTCATGTTAGGGTTTAACCGTCTCTAGGGTTGCACACACGGCTTGTATTCTTCTTCCATTAAAATTTTGTGGGTGCAGAATGCGGGGCTTATTCCCTTGATGTCAGAAATTTTCCAAGCTATGGGTTTTTTGAGCTCTTTTAGTACATTTATCAGCTCCTCTTTTTCCTTAGGTTGTAGTTCTGCAGAGATGATTACTGGTAATGTAAAATTGTCTCTGAGGAATGCGTATTCTAAGTGTTTTGGTAACTGTTTCAATTCCAATTTGGGTGGCTCCTCGATGGAAGGTCTCTGTTTTATTTCATCATCATTGTCAATTCTTTCTTCTTTCATTTGTTTGGATGACGATGTATTCAGATTCAGCTCATCATCCTCATCTTCTTCCCCCTCTTCTTGAGTTAAGCACAGTTCCATCGTGTCGTCATGTATGATTTCCTGTAATGAATTTTGAATGATATGATCAGTAGTATCAACAAAACAACAAGAATCATCTTGCACTTTAGAATATCGCATGGCATCATAAATTTGAAAAATGATTTCTTCATCTCCTATCCTCAGTGCGAGTTTACCATCTCCTACATCAATAACAGCTCTAGTAGTGGCTAAAAAAGGACGCCCTAAGATTAAGGGAACACTAATGTCTTCATCCATGTCTAGTATAACGAAATCAACAGGGAAAATAAATTTATCAATTTGTACCAAAACATCTTCAATGACCCCTCTAGGATATTTAATAGATCTGTCTGCTAACTGAATACTCATCCTAGTGGGTTCTGGTTCCCCAAGATCTAGTTGTTTAAACATTTTATAAGGCATTAAATTTATACTAGTGCCTAGATCAGCTAATGCTTTCTTAATATTCAATCTACCAATTAAACAAGGGATAGTAAAACTTCATGGGTCTTTTAACTTGGTTGGTAGCTTATTTTGGAGAATGGCTGAGTATTCTTCATTAAGTTCCACCGTTGACACCTCTTCAAGTTTTCGTTTATTCGTCAGGAGTTCCTTTAAGAATTTTGCATACTTTGGCATCTGTGAAATAGCGTCAACAAAAGGTAAGTTGATATGTATTTATTTAAAAAGCTCAAGAAACTTACTGTATTGTGCATCAGTTCGCTCCTTCTTTAACTGTGCTGGATATGGGATTGGTGGTTTGTTCTCTTTGTGTACTGGATTTACATCTTCAATTCCCTTATCACTTGTTTTATTTTCGTTTGGGGTTTGTTTCTTCATTTCACCTAATTCCTTTCCACTTCTTAGTGTGACTGCTTTTACCTGTTCTGTCCCTTTAGGAAAATTTTCTGCACGTGTTTCACAGATCATCTTAGTAAGTGTTCTAACCGTCTTAGTGAGTTCCCCAAATGACTCAGTAAATTTTTCAATTGATGCTTGTTGATTTTTAAGGGTTCTCTCGATATCGTGCAGGCATTTTTCTGTGTTTGCCGATTCCTTCTCGTGTATTGGTTTCTTTTCTTGTGGGTAGGGCTGATTTCAGAAGTTTTGAGGAGGTTGTTGCCTTTGATTTCCTTGGTTTCCTTGTCCTCCCCACAAAAAATTGGGGTGGTTCCTCCAACCTGGATTGTAAGTATTAATATAAGGATTATTATTAGATCGGAAATTATTACCTATATAATTCATCTGTTCATCTTCTGCTCTCGGTTGGTAGGGTGGGTACTCAAGATTCGCCACAGTTCCACTTGCGTCGCACTGCATGACGGGATGTACTTGTGAAGAACACAAATTATCAAGCTTTTTATTCATCATCTCTAGCTGTGTTGATAGCATGGTCATGACATCGATGTTGAAAACTCCTACCGATTTTGTCGGTTTGGTCCTTGAAGCTTGCCACTGATAATTGTTTAATGACATCTCCTCAATAAACTCGTAGGGTGCTTCAGGAGTTTTGTTGTTCAGCGTTCCACCGGCAGCTGAATCTATAAGTTGCCTTGTTGAGGGGTTTACATCGTTATAAGTTGCCATGGTGTGGGCACCGCTTTAAGAGATCTTTGAATCTCTCCCATGCGTCATATAGCGTCTCTAAAACCATCTGCACAAAAGAAGAGATATCATTTCGTAATTTGGCCGTTTTGGCCGGTGGAAAATATTTCATAAAAAACTTTTCGGTCATCTGATCCCATGTAGTGATTGACCCTCGTTGTAACGAGTTTAACCACTGTTTGGATTTATTCCTTAATGAAAAAAGGGAATAACCGAAGACGTATGGCATCATCAGAAACACCATTTATTTTGAAGGTATCACAGAACTCTAAAAAGTTAGCTATGTGCATGTTTGGATCTTCGTCCTGAAAACCATGAAATTGAACAAACTATTGAATCATTTGTATTGTGTTAGGCTTTAATTCAAAATTGTTAGCAGATATAACAGGCCTAACAATACTAGATTCTACTCCTGTTAAACGTGGTTTCACATAATCGAACATTGTGCGTGGAGCATTGTTTTCCCTCATATCGCGTGGTTGTTGGTTGTTTTCGTCCATCCCTTCAGTAAGATTGGACCTATCTTCTTCCTCTCTCTCTGTATAATCTAGGGCTCGCCTGGTTTCCTGACGATTCCTATGAGCTGTAGCTTCGATGTCGTTGTCGAATATCAAAGGTCCTCTCGGGTTCCTTCTAGTCATAAACTAGAGGTACCTGCTGGAAAAGAAAGAAAGAAAATTTCAAAAAACAAAAATAGAAACGAAAAGAAAAATAAATTGCAAAAAATAAAAAATTAGGGCTAAAGTAATAAAAATAGAGTTTTCTTAATATTTTAGTTCCCCGGTAGCGGCGCCAAAAACTTGATCGCTGCAAATCGGAGCTTTAAATATTTATAAGAGAATGATCAAACCTGGAGACAAACTCTGACAATGATATTAAGGCAAGTGTACCTATCGGACAGTAGTATAGCTTAGGCAAGACCGGCTATCGAACCCGAAGGAACTAAAAGTATTAATACTCACTTTCTTTTTATTATTTAGCCTTAAAGTTAGAGTGAAGATTACTTTTAAACTAAATTGACGACAACTAAACTAAGGACACAAAGACAAGAAAACGAATTGGAAAATAACGTTGAAGGAAAACTAAGTTGATTTCGACGATACCTTCGAGAAGAATCCACCTAGACTTCACTTATTATCTAACCCCGGATTATATGATTTCTTTTACTTAGCTTGATCCGTGAGACTCCCTAACCTATATTAAACCCTCTCTCGAGGCGAATAACGTCTAACCCTAGGTTAATTAGTGGAACTCTCATTCGCTTATAATAACCCTCTAGGATAGCAGTATATCAATCGATGGGCTCTCATATTAGGTTTCACCCTAATCCGACAAAATCTTGTAACCCTATCTTTAGGCGTTCGATCAACTCCGCTTAATTATGTTAGATCTCCTCTTAGGCAGGGTCTATTCCTCCTCCACCTAAGCACATTAGATTTGGATTAAGCAACATAATTAAGAACAAACTAAGTAATTTATCATATAAACCTAAAAATCAAATAACAAAATCCATCTAGGTTTCATCCCCTTCAGGTATCTGAGGGATTTAGTTCATAATTAATAAACAAAACATCGCAAGAGAAAGGATAAAACAAAACATAAGAAAACCCTAAAACTCCCTGAAGGAATTGAAAGAGAATTCCGCCGTCTTGAGTATAACTCCGGCTTCTTGGGATGGATCAATTGGCTATCCTCGCGTTATTCCCTAACTTTTGACCTTCTCAACTTGGCTCCTTGGCCTAGCTTTCGCTCCCCCTCAAAGGTGGTACTTGGGGGATATTTATAGTCTCTTGGATTGTGATTCTTTCTCCCTAAGTATCCTTTTCTGACTGAAATTGCTCTTTCCAGCGACAGAGGCACGGCCATGGCACACGCCAGTGTGTATCGAGACCTGACCGTGTTCAGATTTCTCTTGAGGCACGACCGTGTGTGACGGAGTTGAGGCCGTGCTCTAGGTGTTCGTTGAGGCACGGCCGTGTGTGCTTTGGGCCAGGCCGTGTCAATTTCGTGCTAAGGCCCATTTACTCCGTTTTAGGCCCGTTTTGTGTTCTTTTTATCCTCGGGTGCTTTCTTGGGTATAAGACATGAAAAGAAAGGATTAAAAGCACCTTTTTATATAAAACAAGGAATAAATCATCCAAAAGCAAATTAAATGTGGGATTAAAATATGTTACTTTTACGGTTTATCATTGAGGTAAGCTATGATTTACCAAACCCGGTAATTACAGAGTACCAACCCCGCGTGCCATACCCCAATGCGACAAAGAAAGACCACACAGAGGAACAACTCGGTAAGTCTCTTAAACTTCCAAAGAAATTTCATATTAACTTGCCGTTTCTTGAAGCTCTTTCGTAGATGCCAGATCCTAGACCTCGTGTCAATAAAGAAGAAATTCATGACGAACGACAGCTTTGGATCGATGAACTAGATGAGTGGAAGACACACTTCAAAGAGAAACTAAAAACACACGAAGTAAATACAAGGTAATTCCATGAAAAACTTAATAATGGGACAACCCAGTTTAAGATAGGAGATCAGGTACTCAAAATCCTCTCAGATGGAACGGTTGAGGTAACACATTCTAATTTTGGCACCTTTAAGGTAAACACTACTCGACTTAAACTTTATATCAATAACTGAATTGATCACATGGGAAAGGATTTTCACCTTATCAAACCACCATGATCATGCGAATGAAAGGTAAGTCTAGCTCAAGACTTTAAACGAACGCTTCTCGGGAGGTAACCCGAGCACTAACGCTACTAACTAGTTTTGTTTTATTTCTTTTCGTATTTAGGTGTTGGTTTCCATACCCATACGGCCTTGCATACGGCCGTGGCCGTGGCCGTGTGGGCACCATAGGTAGGTAAAAGGGCGTGGTCTTAGACGTGTGGCAACAGGACAAATTTTTTCCCAAAACACGAGCTGCATCTCTATTTAAACCCCCATTCTTCTTTTTTCTATTCCAGTTGTCTTTCTTCTTTCATTTTCCATTATTTACTTTTATTTTTTTACTTATTTATTTATTTATTTTTTCTTTTTTATTTTCTTCTTTTTCTTCATGTCATTTAGATTTAGCTTAGAATACAATAAAATCAGGACGGCTGCTTCGAGGATTCAATTTCAAATGGGTCAAGGTGCTTCCCCACGTTCACCTCCAATCCTATCTGATTTCTTTTCAATAATTTCATCCAAAATTCAGGAAGTTTTACTTCTTCCCCCATCTTATGATTTTATGATTATTTTGATATTATCTATCTTTGTATATTGAGGGCAATGTACATCTTAAGTGTGTGGGGGTTAACTCTAGTATTATTTGAAAATCCCTGAATTATGCCTTGTTCTAAAGTAAGTTTCTCATATTATGATTAGAATGAAATTTCCTTTGATTTATGATTTTTATTGATATGTTTTAGATTAAGTCATTGATAATTGTGCATTGATGATTAAACTTGAAGAATACTAGAGAATCAAGCATAATAAGTCTATTTTTCAGAAATTTAAAATTTATTAGGTTGTCTACCTAAATTTGAATATTACTTTGAAGTTTGAAATTTACAAGGTTGACATCAAATACCCATAATTTTTGTGAGATTTTGAGCCTTATAGAGCATATATTCTTTTTCTTGCTCACTTTATTGATTATGAGTGTGTTAAGATTGATTTGTTATTCTAGAACTTGCATCGATTATACAAGTCGAGACCACACCTTTGATTTGATATACAGAGATGATAAAGGCACCTAGGTTTTAACCCACTCACTCCACTAAAAGCCTACCTTCATAATTAACCCCTAGTGAACCCCGTTGATCCTAACAACCCTTTTTATTAACTCACCTACTAATATTAACCCAAAACCCTTTATATTTGTTATCACCATTCTTTTTGACTACCCTTATATTGAGATTTGATTTGATCGGTTTCCTAATCATATTATTTCAGTAGTTGAATTCATTATTTGACTTGTTCTTTAAAAAAAATCGAAGAATAATTACTATTAGTTTTGTGATTAGGTGAGCTTATACGTTAAATTCCAATTATTGAAGAAGAAGCTCATATCAGAGTATTATTAATAGTAGTACAAGTTTTCAATTGATATAATTATTCATTATTAGTCCGTTATTTCTAGTTAGGTAATTTGTCAGGTCAATCTCGATTCTAACCCTTTAATTCAGCCTATATCCATACCCTTGAATCTAAGCCCTGTTACAACCCTGTAAAGACCTTTTGATTTGTGTATCATCTCATATTATAGTGGTGGAGATTTGATTTTCATGCAAGCTTATGGGATTAACTTTTCATGCTCGACTTTTGAGTGCTTAATTTTGAACCTTAAACACTTCAAGTGGTTTGAGTGAATCTTTAGTGAGGATGTCAATTCTTGTCGATTTTGAATCAGAGGTAATTATTCAGGTAAAGGGAAACACCTATGTTTTCATACTATAAAAATTATGACTTTGATTGTTTGAATCTTTAGGACTCTTTGAGTTGAGTTATCCATGTATGAATTATCTATGAATTATGATGAAACACTATTCATGAATATTGTGAATCAGGGAAGTCCGTTTTAATTGTGAGTTGAGAATTTTGCTTGAGGATAAGCAAAAGCTTTAGTGTGGGGGTATTTGATAAACCATAAAAGTAACATATTTTAAGCCCACATTTAGCATGCTTTTGTATGATTTATCCTTTGATTTATGTAAAAAGGTGCTCTTAATCCTTTCTTTTCATGTTTTATACTCAGGAAAGCACCCGAGGATGAAAAGAACGAGAAACGGGCATAAAATGGACCAAATTGGGCCAAAATAGAAATTGACACGGCCTGGGCCCAAGACCACACGGCCGTGCCTCATTAAAAGTTCGAGCATGGCCTAAAGACGACTCACACTGGCGTGTGCCATGGCCGTGTCCCTGTCGTGGAAAAGAGCAATTTCACTCGGAAAAGGATACTTAGGGGCAAAGAAACCTATATCAAAAGCCTATATAAACACCTTAAGTATAACCTAGAAGGGGCGGTTAACTAGGCCAAGGAGCCGAGCCAGAAAGGTCAGATTTATGGAGAATCACTCGGAGATAGCCAGTTGATCCATTTCAAGAAGCCAAAATTATACTCAAGACGGAGGATCTCTCCTTCAATTCCTTCAGGGGGTTTTAGGGATTTCTTTTGTTTTGTTTTACCTTTTCTTTTGAGATGTTTTCTTTTATTGTTATGAACTAAACCCTCAGATACCTGAGGGGGATGATACCTAAGATGATTCTTGTTATCGTTTGCTGAACTATATGATAAATATTTGACTTGTTCTTAATTATGTGTTCTTAATTCTTATGTTGATATTTCTAGGATATTAATTCAAGTATGATGTGCTTAGGTGGAGGAGCAAAAGTCCCTGCCTAAGAGTAGATCTAGCATAATTTAGCGGAGTTGATGGCGCGCCTAGAGATAGGGTGACGAGATTTTTCCGGATTAGGGTGAAACCTAATATGGGAGTCCATAGATCGAGTTAATGCGATTCTAGGGGTTTTAATTAGAAAGAGATTTCAATTAATCAACCTAGGGTTAGACGTTATTCGCTTCGAGAGCGGGTTTAATATACATTAGGGAATCTTACGGATCAAGTCAAGTGAATAAATCGTCTTGTTCAAAGTTAGATAACAAGTGAAGTCTAGGTGGATTCTTCCTTGGGTGTCATTTTAATCAATTGGTTTCTCTCAAGTTATTTTCCCAAACTCTTTCTCTTTGTCTTTGCATCTTTAGTTTAGTAGTTAATTAATTTTGATTGTATAAATAAATCCCTTTATTCTTAGGCTAAATAATAAAAAGAGAGTTAGTACTAGTACTTTTGGTTCTTTTGGGTTCGACATTCCGGTCTTGCCTTAACTATACTACTGTTCGATAGGTGCGCTTACTTCAAAAATCGTTGTCATAATTAGTTTCTAGGTTCGATCATTCTTTTTATAAAATTTAAGACTCTGACAAGCGATCACTAAGGCATCAAATAGTTTGGAGAACTTGTTGAAAGCGTACAAGGCAAAGAATGACGCTTTGATCCAAAACTAAACCGCAACACTAAAAAATTTGGAAAACCAAATGGGTTAGTTAGCTACGGAGCTTCGTAATAGACCGCAAGGAACCTTGCCAAACAATACTGAGAATTCAAGAAATTTGGGTAAAGAACATATCAAGGAACTGGCATTGCGAAGTGGTAAAATTTTGGAACCCGGATTAATTGATGTCGAAGATAAGCCCATTGAGAAGAATCAACCAACTGTAGAAATTCCTACACCAAAAGAATCGGAATCTGCAAAGACTGACAAGGTAAATCCTAACTTAGTGAATTCAGATACTTTAACATCTTCTTTGGATGCAGATTTACCTACTCAGAAGAGTTGTCCAATTCAACCGAAAGTTCCATCACCTCCATATCTGCAAAGACTGCAGCAACAGAAGTAGAAACATAAGGTGCAATTCAAGAAGTTTTTGGATGTTCTGAAGCAGTTACACATCAATATTGTGTTGGTGGAGGATTTAGAACAAATGCCGAATTATGTGAAGTTTATGAAGGATATAAGGTTTAAGAAGAAACGACTAAGTGAGTATGAAACTGTTGCCTTGACAAAGGAGTGCAGTGCGTTCTTGCAGAACAAACTGCCACTGAAATTGAAGGACCTAAGAAGCTTTACTATACCCTGTAACATTGGTGAATCTTACTATGGTAAACCTTTGTGTGGTTTAGGACCGAGTATCAAATTGATGCCTAAGTCTATTTTCAAGATGCTAGGGATAGGTGAAGTAAGACCTACAATTGTGACAATTTAGCTAGCGGATCGATCTTTAGCATATCTGGAGGGAAAGATTGAGGATGTTTTGGTAAGAGTCGATAAATTTATTTTTCCTGCTGATTTCATTATCTTAGATTTTGAAGCAGATAAGGAAGTGTTGATCATCCTTGGGAGACCTTTCTTAGCCACGGGAAGAACGTTAATTGATGTACAGAAAGGTGAACTCACCATGCTAGTTCAAGATGATCAGGTAACCTTTAACATTCTTAAAACGAAGAAATTTTCTAATCCAACAGAAGAGTGTTCAGTTATGGAAGAGATAGAAACCTTGGTTTCTATGGAAAGCAATTTTGAAGATCCATTGGAGAAAGCCTTAGATCTTGACCTTTTAGAGGATGAAGAAGGTGAAGAAAACATGGCTTTAATGGAAGCCAATCCGAGAAATTATATTCAATCCATATTGTTTGAACCGTTGGTGTTAGAAGTCAGAGAATTTGTGCAACCCAAGTTGTCAATTGAAGAACCACCTAAACTCAAACTAAAGGTACTTCTTTCCCATTTGAAATACGTTTATTTAGGTGACTGTTCCACTTTGCCTATGATTATTTTGGCAGAACTGACGAAAGATCAAGAGGAGTAACCAGTTGTAGCTTTAAAGAAATTTAAGAAAGCAATTGGTTAGGCCATAGTTGATATTTGAGGTATAAGTCCTTCTTTTTGCATGCATAAAATTATTTTAGAAGAAGGTGAAAAATCTCGAATTAATGGGCAAAGGAGGCTCAATCCTATTATGAAAGAAGTTGTGAGAAATGAAGTGATCAAATGGTTAGATGTAGTAATCATCTATCCTATTTCAGATAGTTCGTGGGTAAGTCCGGTGCAGTATGTGCCGAAGAAAGATGGAATCACGATTTTTGAAAATGGGCGTAACGAGTTGATTCCAACGAGAACTATTACTGGTTAGAGAATTTGTATTGATTACAGAAAGTTGAATAAAGCCACTCGGAAGGACCAGTTTCCGTTGCCTTTTATGGATCAGATGTTAGATCGACTGGTAGGTAATGAATTCTATTGTTTTTTAGATGGCTATTCGGGATATAACCAAATAGTTGTAGCTTTGGAGGACCAACATTAAACAACCTTTACTTTTCCATACGGTACGTTTGCTTTTAGGCGAATGCCTTTTGGTTTATACAATGCACCTGCAACATTTCAACGATGCATGATGGCAATTTTCACTGATATGGTTGAAAAGTTTGTTGAGGTTTTCATGGATGATTTTTCTATTTTTTGTAACACTTATGATATTTGTTTGAGTAATTTGGGTAAGGTATTGAAGAGATGCGAAGACACGAATCTTGTCCTTAACTGGGAAAAATGCCATTTTATGGTTAAGGAAGGGATTGTCTTAGGGCATAAAATCTCAAAGAGAGGAATTGAAGTCAATAAAGCAAAGGTGGATGTAATTGAAAGATTACCGACCCCAATTAATGTGAAAAGAGTCGAAGTTTCTTAGGACATGTTGGTTTTTACCAAAGGTTTATCAAAGATTTCTCGAAAATTTGTAAACCTTTGTGTTTGTTGTTAGAGAAATATACAGTGTTTGATTTCAACAAAGCATGTTTGGGGCTGAGATTAACCGTTTTTTAGATCTTTAAAAGCTTCCAAGAGTGTGTAGCTGAAAGTGAGATTTTTGAGATCTTGTATCATTGCCATTCATCTCCAAGTGGCGGACACTTTGGTGGTTCACGTGCTGCAGCAAAGATTTTGCAAACAGGGTTCTTTTGGCCTACACTACTTAAAGATGCTTATGCTTATGTGAAGAACTGTGATAAATGCCAGAGGACCGAAAATATATCAAGGAGGAATGAGAAGCCCTTAAGAAACATTTTGGAGATTGAATTGTTCGATGTACGGGGCATTGACTTCTTAGGCCCGTTTCCTTCTTCATATGAGAAAAAATACATCTTAGTTGCTGTGGACTATGTATCCAAGTGGGTTGAAGTTGAAGCATACCCTACAAATGATGCTATGGTAGTCATGCGATTCCTACATAAGCATGTGTTTACACGATTTGGGACACCAAGAGCTATTATTAGTGATGAAGGTTCTCACTTTGTGAACAAATGGTTTAATGGTTGCTTGACAAATATGATGTGAAGCACAAGGTTGCTACTACCTATCACCCAAGTCTAATGGGCAAGTTAAGGGAGTGAACTGTGAAATCAAAGGTATCCTTGAAAAGGTAGTACGCTCTAGTAGAAAATATTGGTCTCGAAGGCTCGATGTTGCATTATGGGCCTACCGAACAACATTTAAGACTCCGTTAGGAATGGCTCCTTATCGATTAGTCTTTGGAAAGGCATGTCATTTGCCATTAGAGTTGGAGAATAAAGCTCATGGGCTTTGAAGCAGTTGAACTTTAATCTTAAGCAAGCCGGTGAGAGAAGAATGTTACAACTTGATGAGTTGGAAGAGCTGAGGTTGTTTTCCTATGAGAATGCAAAAATGTGTAAAGAAAGATCAAAGAGATGGCATGATAGTCATATACAACCTCGCGAGTTTAGAGAAGGTCAGAAGGTTTTGTTGTTTAATTCAAGGTTGAATTTATTTCCTGGGAAGCTTAAATCTTGATGGAAAGGACCCTATACCATCTACTGAGTTTATTCTTATGGAGCTATTGAATTATACAACAATTATGGAGGTACATTTAAAGTTAATGGTCAACGTCTCAAACACTACTGGGATGGTGAAGTTGAGCAAGGTGAATCCTCGTTCAAATTAACAGACCCTTGATTTTTCATGAACTTGTTTTGTAAATAAATAAATAATTAAAATTTATTTTCTTAACTTATTACATTTAATTAATTATGTCTAAGGAGATTAGAACTTAAGCGGGAATGCTGTGACCCCTCCAACCTTTCCTGGGAATTAATTTAATATAATTTGTTAAGAAGAAATTTTCTAATTAAAATTTAAAATTTTTATGTTTTATTTGTTCTGTTTAAATTTTAAATTTTTATGTAAATAAAGGGGGTCAAATTTGGCCCAAGTACTAATAAGTTTTTTTTCTTGAGTAAGTTTATAAATATAGTCTGAGTTTGAGGCCCAAGACAGCAAAAAAAAAAAAGAAGAGGGAAAAATCAATATTTTGCCGCCACTCTCATTACTTGCAGCCCAAGTAACCCTAATGTAGTTTTTGCTACATGTTGCCCTATATAAACCCCTCTTCATTCTACTATTTTTGATATCCCTTAAAGTAATTTGCTTAAACCTTAAAAATCATTAAACCTCCCTCTTGTGCTGCCAACCTCAAATCCCAAAAGAAACCCTAGTTTTCTTCCCCTTTTTTTGAAATCTCTTATTGTCGCCGCAAAGAGATTATCAAAGCACCGTCATTGCTGTCGCATGTTGTCATCGTCGCCGCACCATCCTTGTCGTCGCAAGATTTTCTCCTAGCAAGTTCTACCCACTTTGCCGATTTCTCTTTTCTCCTTTATGTAGAAACTTTGTCGAATTTTCGGGAAAAGATACCATGTCTCGCAAAAGAACTAAATCTTCAAAGACTACTCCTGAAAACCCGATTTTGATCGATGAAGAAGTGAAAGAGAGATTTGATTCAATCTTCAAGCATAAACCTATGATGCCGGAAAAAGGTTTTTACTTGAAGAATAATGATTTGATGGTTGTTCCTATGCCGATTAGAAAGAAAATCAATGCTCTCAAGTGGGAACGATTTTGTGATGCTTGTTCACTTCCTGATGATGAACTAGTTCGAGAATTCTATGCCAGTTTGACTATGCAAGATGCTAATTCAATTATAGACACTGAAGAAGAAGAGTCTGATGAGGAACCGAATAGTCTTAAACCAATTGAAGGAGCTGCAAACCCTGAACCAAGGGTTGAACCAGAAGAACCGGTCAAGCTAAGTGTTGAACCTGAATCTACAACTCCTATGTTGACTTCTGCAAGTGCTTCAAGGAAATCGGAGTTGTCAATTCTGATGGATATGTGCAAGTTCATGCACAATCAACAACAAATTTACTGGAAATATGCAAAAATTAGAGATGACTCAATTCGAAATACTTTTAAGCATATCTCTAATGCTTTTGTTCCTGAGTTCCTAGATGCTATCTTTGAGACATGGACAGAAGTTACTGACTATGCAAGCGGAGATGGAGCTAAAGAAGACAAGGGGAATGATTCAGAAAAATAAAAGGGGGGATTCTTGTCATGTTATATATTTAATTTCTTTTAGGTATTTAGGAATTTATTTCTTTCGTAATTAGGGTTTAATTTCTGCAGAATAAAACATAGCATGCATGAATAAATTAACACTTCTTTAGAAAGAAAAAGACTAAGTAATGTGGCAATGGGAATGAACATGTCTAGGATTGGGTTAATTTAAGCAGTCTTAATGACTCACCTCTCTTTATTTACAACCCTACCTGGTGTTCAGTTTTCATTCATTAATTTGTTCTTGCAATGAGGACATTGCTTCTTTTTAAAGGGGGGTAAGGCAAATAAATTGCTCAAAATTTTAAATTTTCAAGTATGTTTCAATAATTTCTTTCATAAGTATGTTTTAATAAATGAATGTTTAGAGACATTTTTTTTTGTTAATGAGATAGTTTGTATACAAGTATGAATGATGATTATATTTGAGTGAAAGTATGTTATCATGAAGAATGGAATGCTTGTATGATCTTAGTCTTAGTAATGTTTTCCATGAAAACTTAGTTTCTTTTGGGATTAGACATGCATAAAGGTTTATATCTTTAGAATTGACTTAGTAACTTTCTTGAGGCGAAATCCTAGGAGACATAAAAATCTAAAATGATATAGGCACTATTTCTTTGGATCCTTTGAGCCTTTTCAAGCCAACCTTATGATATTAGACCCTTGAAACTATAATTTTGAGCTTAAAGACCTATTTATTGCAATGAACCCACATTATAAGCCAATTACCATCTTTTTAAGTTATCCTAATTTTGTGCACCCATCTTAACTAAAGTTGTCTTGGTAATCAACATTTGAGGAAATTTTCAAAAAGATGTATGTGCTCATGCTTTAAAAAAAACGAAAAGAGAGCGAAGAAAAGTTTGCTCAGTCTCTAAAAAAGAAAAATGTATGAGCTTGAGTTCAAAATAAGTTTGGGGGTGTTCCAAAGGTTCACTTAAAGAAGAAGGCTGTAATTCGAGAAATCCAAGATAGAATTAAAGGTTAAGATTTTGAAATCGAAATGTCCCATCTCTTAAAATCGCTACCTTTAACCGAGCCCCATTACAAACTTATAAAAGACCTATTGATTTGATGCTTATGTCACCTACATTAGTGGAGAGGAAGTACTAAGTTCAACATATGAAGTTCATAAATAAGCCTTATGATTGTTTGCTTGATTGATAAGAAATTATGTTGAATGAAGAATGTTTTCTGTGGTTGTGACATACGTACAAACTATGATTCATGTTGGCATATTTTGAAACTTAGTATAAAATTCTATAAGTGTTTGCATATGAATTACTTGTTAATAAAGAAGATCTATGAACATGAAGTTATTAATGCATGAGTATGGGACAAAGATTGATGATGCTTACACAATTAGCAAATTTGCCTGAGCAAGACCTTTTGTTGTGCATAACCATTACTCGGGACAAGCAATTATTTAAGTTTGGGGGTGTGTAAACGAAAAAATAGATAGGATTTTTCCTATATAATTTATCACCTTTTTACTTAAATTTGTTGTTAAAACTAAGTAATTGTTTAATAAATTAATGAAATATGTGAAAATATGAAATTAGGACATAGAAATTATTAAAATGTGATTTTATGCTTTATTATATAGGTTTCATGCATAAAATGGCTTATTTTATATAAAATTGAGCATTTTATATTTTTAAGACATGAAGTGAGCCATGCATGATTAAATTAAATAATAAAATATAAAATTATATTTAAATATTCATTTTTAGGTATTTCATTAATAATTTGGGTTATAATTAATTATTTAAATTCGATAAATTTTATTCTTCGGTCCTCTAATTTATTGATTTATTTTGGACAGGTCTGATAGCTTTGTTGGATTACAAAACCTTCCAAATTGGAGACCAAGTCAACCCAATTTTCGGCTACACTTGGCTGTCCACATAAACCACTTTTTGGTTTAATTTCAGAAGGTCCTTGCAATGTTGAAGAAATTAGAGATTTTCC
Source organism: Gossypium australe (assembly GCA_005393395.2). Lineage (NCBI taxonomy): Eukaryota > Viridiplantae > Streptophyta > Magnoliopsida > Malvales > Malvaceae > Gossypium > Gossypium australe. The sequence continues at coordinate 66,325,973 of CM016620.1, forward strand.
TAAAGATTTGCACTTGACCAAGTCTCAGTCCTGAGTTGTTGTGGCACTTAAATTGAGCAAAAATCAACTCAATTTCCTCAATTCGTGGCCGGCCACCCTTTGAAGATGCTTGAAGAGATGGAACCTCCTATTTTTAGCAAACTATCCCCCTCTCCTCACCTATAAATAAGACCCCCTCATTCATTCATTCATCATCCCTCATCCTTCAACATTCTCTCTTCTCTCTCAATTCTCTTAGCATTTTCCATTCCCCACACCTAGCATCATCTCTTCATAGAGATTTTAGCAATTAAGCCTTTTAAAGAGCCCTTGGCGGCTACCTTGGAGAGCCATCAGCAAAGGAGTGAAAAAGCGAAGGAGCCTCGTCGATCAGAGTCTTGGGTGGCAGCCACTTTGATTTGGGTTTAATCTTTCTTTTCTTTGATTTAATCTGAAAATGTTTGCTATGTGTTCTTTGTTCTTATTTACAACAATGTTTGCTTAATTTTATTTAAGCTAGGATGATTGCTTTGATTAAATAATATTTATTTGATTCATACTTATAATGTTTGTGCCTCAATCGATCATGTTTTCAATTAAAATCAAGGCTGTATTTCGTTCATACGTGATTGAAATGCAACTGAATTAGCTGAGCGATCCTGACCAGTAGGGTAGAAATGGAACGTAGATTAGTATATTAAGTACTTGAACTCTAGGACTAGTTTACCCCAACAATCACATAAAACTTTAAATGCCTAATTAAACAAACCTATGACAAAGTCGCCGAGTTAGGGTGTGGCAACCATTGTGCGCATGTCTAGGATTGGTTTCGGTGAGAGCTTGGTATTTAAGTAGTCCTAGTGACTCACCTCCTCTCCACTCGAATCCTACCTGGTGCGTAGTGACGGTTCACCTTAACCAAGAGGACTTATTCACGGGCTAAACCCAATAATTAAAACCTGAAAGGGATTAGCCGTATTTTTATAAAAACCTTAGTTTTAAAATCCTCAAATTACCCTTTGATTTGTAAAAACTATTTTATAAAATTTTTTCTGAAATATTCCCGATCTACAAAATTACCTAAATACCCCTGGTTGAAAAATTACTAAAATGCCATTGATTTCTAAAATTACCATACTACCCTCGATTTTCATAAAATTTTCTTATTTTGCAAAAGTATTCAAAAAACCCTAGTTTGCAAAAATTCAAGATACCCTGATTGGGAAAATTTACTAAATTACCCTTGATTTACCAAAATTACCAAAATAACCCCAATTTCCAAAATTTCTGCAATACCTTGATTTGGAAAATCTTTCTTTCAAAAATATCCATGAGTTTGGAAAATTTCGAAATGACTTTTGTGATTTTTGAATTGACCCTGATTTAATTACCAAAATACCCTTGTAGGACAAATGACGAAAGTACCCCTGGGATAGGGATAGACAAAAATGTTCGAAGAGTGAATGTGTATGGGAGATACTACGGAATGGATGTGTTTTCATTGAATTAGGATAGAAGACTTGAAACTCTGAATGATCGAAAGAACTACTATTAAACTTCTGCCATAAAACTTTTTCGCGGATAATCAGTGGAATAAAGGCTAATTCATAAAACTTTCTTAAATCAGATTAAAGCGCGATCGTAGAAATGAGCTCTAGGGGACGTGGTCGTAGTGTACGAGGACACGGTAGAGGCAGAATGACTGTGTCGGAACCCGTTAAATCGGGTCAAGGGTCTGAAAATGAGGTACCACCGCCACCACCACCACCAGCTGTTGGTGTTGAGCAGCAAGATCAGACGGGGGATGAAGCTGTATCGCAGGCTGTGCTGCGAGTTCTTGAGATGGTGGCTGGAGCAGGTGGAAATATAGGAGCTCGAAAATCTGTACCCAAACGACTCCGAGCCAATGGAGCTAAGGTCTTCCGTGGCGTATCTGGTGTGGCACCCAGTACAGCTGAGTATTGGTTGGAGGCGACGGAACGAATTATGGATGAGTTGGATCTGACCCCTAAGGAGAAACTGAAAGGAATGGTGGCGCTGCTACGCGATGAAGCGTATCAATGGTTGCTCACAGTTCGGGATGGTGCCACAGCGGATGATCTTACTTGGGAATATGTTAAGGCGGCGTATCAGAAGAAGTATGTCGGCACGCGTTACGCTGATGCACAGAGGAAGGCATTTCTGGGGCTGGTTCAAGGGAACAAGTCCGTAGCGGAGTACAAAGCTGAATTCTTGAGGTTGAGTCGGTATGCTCGAGGAGTAGTGGCTACGGAGCATGAGCGATGTGTCCGGTTTGAGGACGGACTAAGGGATGACCTGAGGTTGTTAATCGCTCCACATCAGGAGCGAGTGTTTTCTGCATTAGTAGAGAAAGCTAAGGTAGCTGAAGGGATTAAGGACTCTGTGAGGCAAAACACGGATCGGAATAGGCAGAAGAGAGGTTTTGGGCCGTCAGGATCATCCGAAAATGCTCAAAAGAGGCCTAGAGTTGATGGGCCGCGAGGTCAGCAGGCTGTGACAGGAGGGCAGTATCGTATTTGTGCTCAATGTGGAAAGATGCACTTAGGGGAGTGTTGGAAGAAGACCGGAGGATGCTTTAAGTGTAGGTCCAAGGATCACATGATTAAGGACTGTCCGATAAAGATAGACGGGAGTCGACCCACAGGTCAGGGTTCTAATCAGGCTGGTAGAGGTGGACAGCAGCCTCAGCGAGGACGTGGTCCGAATGGTAGAGGAAACGGTGCTGGGAGAGGACGTGGAACACCTGGCAGAGGTGTCGGTAATACAGAGGCAAGACGCCGGGTCTAGTGTATGCGGTTCGCCGGAGGGAGGATGGAGACGCGACGGACGTCATAACCGGTACGTTCCTTATAGCGAACAAGCCTTATTTTGCTTTGATTGATGTGGGCTCGACCCATTCTTATGTTGCATGTAGAATAGTGGAAACTCTAGGCATAGCCTCTGAACTTTCTGATAGGGAGATGACTGTAGTAAGCCCACTAGGTCAAACTGTAGTAGTGAATAAGATGTTTCGGAAAGTACCTTTAGAGATTCAAGGAGCAGTATTCCCTGCCGACTTAATGGAACTACCTTTTGGAGAATTTGACCTCATACTTGGCATGGATTGGCTGGTAGAACATCGAGCTATTTTGGATTGTGCAGCTAAGCGAATAGAGTTAAGGACTCCAGAGGATGAGGAAGTAGTTATGATAGGAGAAAGAAGAAACTACTTGTCTAACATAGTTTCAGCATTAAAGGCGGATAAGATGGTTCGGAAAGGATGCAGGGCATTCTTGGCTTTCGTTAGTGCGTTGGATGCAAAGGAAGAAGGTGTTAGTGGAGTTCGAACTGTAAGGGATTTTGTGGATGTCTTTCCGGAGGAATTACCTGGAATACCCCCGGATAAGGAGGTGGAGTTTGGAATTGACTTGCTACCTGGTACAGCTCTTGTGTCAATCGCTCCGTACAGAATGGCACCAAAGGAGTTGGTTGAGCTCAAGGCTCAAATCCAAGAGTTGCTTGATCGTGGGTTTATCTGACCTAGTGTGTCTCCATGGGGAGCACCGGTCTTGTTTGTGAAGAAGAAGGACGGAACTATGCGTATGTGCATAGATTATCGTCAGCTGAATAAGCTGACTATCAAGAACAAGTATCCCTTGCCAAGGATAGACGACTTCTTCGATCAGCTCAAGGGGGCAGCAGTATTCCCGAAGATAGATCTAAGGTCTGGATATCATCAGCTTAAGGTGAAGGAGGTGGATATCCATAAGACGGCTTTTCGGACAAGGTATGGGCATTTTGAGTTCGTGGTAATGCCGTTTGGATTGACGAACGCCCCAGCTGCATTCATGGATATGATGAATCGGGTTTTTCAACCTTACTTGGATAGGTTCGTCGTGGTGTTTATCGACGACATCTTAGTGTATTCCAAGTCTGAGGAGGAACATGATGAGCATCTTCGGATAGTGTTGCAGGTGTTAAGAGAGAAGAAGCTCTATGCCAAATTCAGCAAGTGTGAATTTTGGCTTAAGGAAGTTGCGTTTTTAGGACATGTGGTGTCTGCAGAAGGAATAAGGGTGGATCCTAGGAAGATTGAGGCGGTGCTAGATTGGAAACCACCTAAGTCGGTGGCTGAGGTTCGTAGTTTCTTGGGATTGGCAGGCTACTACAGAAGGTTCGTAGAAGGGTCCTCATCAATAGCTGCACCTTTGACGAAGTTGTTGAGAAAGGAAGTACCTTTCGTATGGACGGATAAGCAACAGGAGAGTTTTGAGAAGCTTAAAAGGGTTTTGACTGAAGCTCCGGTCTTGATTCAGCCGGAGGCAGGAAAAGGATTTCATGGTGTATTGTGATGCTTCCCATACAGGATTGGGATGCATATTGATGCAAGATGGGAAAGTAGTCGCTTATGCGTCTCGACAATTAAGGCCACACAAGGTTAACTACCCGACTCATGATTTGGAATTGGCGGCAGTGGTCTTTGCTCTTAAGGTGTGGAGGCACTATCTTTATGGAGAAAAGCCAGTGATCTACACAGACCACAAGAGTCTTAAGTATCTGTTGACTCAGAAGGAGTTGAACCTGAGACAGCGAAGGTGGGTGGAGTTACTGAAGGACTATGATTATTTGATAGAGTATCACCCGGGCAAGGCAAATGTAGTGGCGGATGCCCTAAGTCTGAAGGTAGTGTCGAATCTGAGGGCGATGTTTGCACATCTGAGCTTGTATGATGATGGAAGTCTGCTGGCAGAGCTGCAAGTAAAACCGACATGGTTGAATGAAGTGAAGGAAAGTCAGTTAATGGATGATGAGTTAAGTGCTAAGCTACAGCAAGTACAGAATGGAGAGTTGGAAGGTTATGGTATTAATGACGAGGGAGTATTGTGTTTCAAGGGTAAGGTCTGTATGCCGAAGAATGAGGAGTTAAGGCAGAGAATTCTTAAGGAATCGCATAGTAGCCCTTATGCTATGCATCTTGGAGGAAGTAAGTTGTACAGAGATCTAAGGGAATAGTTTTGGTGGCCTGGTCTTAAGAGGGAAGTTACCGAATTTGTCGGCAAGTGCTTAACGTGTCAGCAAGTTAAGGCTGAACACCAAGTTCCGTCAGGATTACTTCAACCGATAATGATTCCGCAGTGGAAGTGGGAGCGAATTACCATGGACTTCGTTAGTGGGCTTCCCCTTACGCCTACTAAGAAGGACTCGGTATGAGTAATAGTAGATCGGTTGGCAAAGTCCGCACATTTCATTCCAATGCGGATTGACCATTCCTTGCAGAAGTTGGCAAGGTTGTATGTGGCGGAAATTGTGAAGTTACACGGAGTTCCGGTATCGATTATCTCGGATAGGGACCCAAGGTTTACGTCTCGATTCTGGAAAGCACTACATCAAGCTTTAGGCACCAGATTGGATTTCACTACGGCTTTTCATCCACAATCGGACGGTCAGTCTGAACGAGTAATTCAAGTGTTAGAGGATATGTTGAGAGGTTGTGTGATAGACTTCAGAGGAAGTTGGGAAGAATATTTGCCTTTAGCGGAATTTGCGTACAACAACAGCTATCAGGCTAGCATTCAGATGGCACCATATGAAGCGTTGTATGGACGGAAGTGTCGCACTCCTACGTGTTGGACGGAATTAGGGGAACGTCGAGTTTTGGGTCCAGAGATTGTGGCAGAATCCGAAGAGAAGGTTGAGGTAATTCGGGCACGGTTAAAGGAAGCATCTGACAGACAGAAGTCGTACGCAGATCTCAAACGGAAAGAAATAGAATTTGCTGTAGGAGATCAAGTGTTTCTTAAAGTGTCGCCTTGGAAGAAGGTAATGAGATTTGGTCGTAAAGGGAAGTTAAGTCCAAGGTTTATAGGACCTTATCGGGTATTGAAGCGAGTTGGACCAGTGGCATACCAGTTAGAGTTGCCTCCGGAATTGAAGCAGATGCACGACGTATTCCATGTATTGATGCTACGTCGTTATCGATCGGATCCATCTCATGTAGTTTCGGTTGAAGAGGTGGAGCTAAGCCAGATTTGTCCTACGAGGAGGAGCCGATTCAGATCTTGGAGCGAGATGTGAAAGTGTTACGGAGGAAATCAGTTCCTCTAGTCAAAATGTTATGGCGTAATCATGGATCGGAAGAAGCTTCGGGGAGCCGGAAGAAGCAATGCGACAGCAATACCCTCACTTATTTCAGCCAGGTAATTTCGAGGACGAAATTATTTTAAGGGGGTAGAACTGTAATATCCCAGATTTATGGTTTATGCATTTGTGCTTAAATATATGCGAAAGCATGCCTTTGTGTGTTATGAATGTGTTGTATGAATTTTGTGAACTTTAGAAAATAGGAGAATGCTTTAGAAATTATCAGATTTTAAGTTTAAAAGAGGAAGCTAGGCAGAGGAGGCCTTAAGAGAAATTGTAGGTGAAATATAACACGAAAGTGGGCTTGGTAAAATGGTTTGGAGGCGCCACTTAGGGCCTCAGTATGTGACGCCATATGCAATGGGCAAGGGCCTAAGTTCGACTTACAAGGGAAGCAATATTTTGGGACTTTAATTTTCAGCATTAGGGGTGTAGTAGTGGACGGTAATGGGACACCAAGGGGGGAGCTTTGGATATGATTAATTTCCTTTTAAAATTCGGCTAAAGGGTGGTGATAATTATGGATTTATTTTAAATATTTTGAATAGATGGAAAAGAGAGAAAATAGGAGAAAGGAAGGGATGAGATAGGGGGAAGGAGTTGGCCGGCCAAGGGAGTCCTTGGTGGCAAATTCGGCCAAGTATAGTAGGGAGCATAGCCGAATTTCATTAAGGATTTTTGACCTCCCTTTCCATTTACTCTTTTCTCTCCAAAGTTTTCTCTTCTTTTTCTTTTATTGGTTTTAGCCGAAATCTCCATCTTCCTAAAGACCACCATTGCCGAATCTTCCTAGTCCCATACTCTTCCATTGAGGCCGAATCCCCATCATCAATCTTCCTCTTCTTGTTCTCTCAATCTCCCAAAAGCTGAAAGTAGGTTCTTTTAGACCATAGCCGATTGGTTCATTAAAACCCCAAAAGCTGAAACTTGTGTGATCATCATCTAGCCATAGCCGAATATTGCTGTGGATTCAAGCAAGGGAGCAATCGATTTCTATATTAAGGGTAAGATCTGTGGTTGATCGATTTTCATTCCTTTTCTTTTAACCGAAATCAAGGTACTAATCCTTTAGTAATCTTTGGCTGAAACTTGAAGGGTCTTTCGGGATTTCTGCTATTGTCGACTACAAGGAGGAGATCATTCGGGATTTCTAGATCTAAGGTAAGAAAAGTATGGTTTAGGCTGAAGGCCACGTGTTAAGTCCATTAAGCGATTGGAAATCGAATCTAACATATGTGTATAGGGATTTCGACATCTCCATAGTCAAGTGGTGTTTTCGGGATTTTAGACTCGCAAAGGTAAGTGAATATACTAATCGGCCAAGGCCATATTTGGTGGTTCAAATCTATTTCTTAATTATTCAAAAGCCGGAAACTAACTAGTTAGGTGATCTAGTGTTGACCGATTTCAAGGAGAAGCACAACGAAGTTTCGGGATTTGATTAGTAGTCAGATCGGCAGCAAGGTAAGGGTTTTGGGTTACAGTGATCTTTCGGGATTTGATTGTATAGCCGAATAGGCTTTGGCTAAAATATTAAGTGTTGGCCAAATGTAGGAATTAAAGATCTAAAGGGTTAGATCAGGATTTTCGGGAAGTCAGTGAACTCGATAAGTATATCAGGTGTGTACCCCACACTATCTCTTAATAGATTCATGGCACCAATTATATATATATATGTTTATAATAATGTGAATGTGGCCAAAGGTACCATGCAATGGTACAAAATACTCAGGTACGTAACTTTAACTTTAAATTAACATAAGATATGAATATTTGGAATATGTCACGTATGTGAATATTGATAAGAATGTGAAATATGGCATAAGGCATAGTAATAGTATGATTTGTATGGCATGGGGCATATGGGTGATTATGAAAGGGGAAGTGATCTGGTGGTTTTTATACCACAATATCTGAATGTGGTGACTTATGTCACGAAATCTGAATGTGGTGACTTATGTCACAAAATATATTATCTAGTGGCTATGCCACAAAATTATAAGGGCGATGAGCATGTCGTCTGCAGTGACTGCCTTCGATGATGTGTAGCGGATGGAGGGTTGACTTAGTAGTCCCCATGGTGTGATGGTTGGTACGAGTGATGTGTAGCGGATGGTATCTAGGTTTGGGTTCGGGAATGCATCATTATTTGTAAATTGTGATATGTATATGTATGATTTGATATGCCTGAATCATTAGGACTTAGTGTTGGATGTACACATTGAGTCTGTTTGACTCACCCCGTTGTGGGATATTTTTTCAGGTGACGCCCAGTAATGGACCGGGTCGGCAGGAGCTCAGTGGTGGCCATGCTCAGCTCAGAATTTATTTCGTTTTGGACTTTTTATATTTTAAGTACTTAGAAATTATTCGGGTTTTGCTTTTGATGTAATAAGGCCATAGCTATAAACTGATTACGCATGCATTTTTATTTATTTCATTATGAAACAATTTTTATCAACCTAGAGATTAAGTAATTGTATTTAAAGATAAACTCTACACCCAATTCGGCATGTCTTCTAATATAAAAACAAAGTTTAATAAATCCCTGATTTCAAAAAGAACAAGATTTTCAACTGAGCCCGACACAAATTGAACTTTCTTCAAAATCACCCAAAGTTTTCCAAAGTATCAAACGGGTTTTTAAATGTTTTACTCAAGGAACATACCGGATCCGGTCAAGGCTCGTGGGCTGGGTTTGGGGTGTTTCACACATAATTGAAATGTGCATGCTCAATTTAGATCCTAACCCGATTAAATTGCAGGTTGCATAACAACTATGACCAAGCTCTGTTATCTGCATAGTTTTTAGATTTGTGTGATTAAACTGTTTCAAACCTAACACGTCTCTATTACCTCACACGAATGCTAAGAAACCCTTAGTAAATAAAGATCAGTGAAATGCATATTTACTAAGTAAAGGATTCCGAAAGGACCTAATATGGTTTCCAAACTCATGAAAGATCGAGTTGCCATGGAATGTTTTTCTGAATGTTATTAAGCATGTTGATAATAAATTGAGTTTAATTAAAGTAATTGTCCTATTTTATTTATGTTATAATTGTTGCAAATTGATACGAGCACGCCCGGGGCACCAACATTTTGCAAAGTGACGAAGCTCGAATCAAATGCCCCAAGTGTTGAAAAAGTTGATTTGCACCTTGGTGCATTTCCAATTGAACCGGATTAGTCCATTTGGGTTCAATTTGAGCTCACTCGAGCTCATCTCAGCTCATTGAGCTGATGGTATTAAATTTATTGTTTTAAATAAATTGCATCCTCAAATTAATTATTTCTTACCACAAATTAATGCGGCCTAATAATTTAAATTAGTGACTAAATTAATTTGTCCAAGCTTTAATTAATTTGTTCGCATGTTTTTTTTAATTAAATTTTAAGTTGGTCTAGTTTTAAAATTGAAATGTGCCCAATTAACAAAAGGACTGCCAAATTTAATAAACAAAGTGTCCAGCCTTAATTTTGTCCTAAGATATAATCAATGGGTTGTGTTCCTTTGATGCAGGTACGTGATTGTGGCGTCTCCAAGGTCAACCAATTTAGCATGTGGAAGATACAAGCTTATGAGACATAAAATAATGAGCATGATGAATGGAAGCATGAATTAAATAAACAAAAGCTTGTGCTATTGGAGAGAATGGTGGGACGGCAAAGCATGAATTAAATAAACAAAAAGCTTGAGCAAGGGAATTGGAGATGGACGGCAGAAGCTATGTGGAAGCAATGGATACATGAGGGAAATAAAAAAATATTTCAAACAAATGGAGCATGCCTTGGCCGAATATTTAAATGGAGCATAGGTGATCACAAATTATAGATTGAATAAATAATTCAAGATCCATGAACATAAGCTATGGATAGAACGACAACAACATGAGGGAAATGAAAAATAATTCAAAGAATTGAAGCATGCGTGGATGGGAAGATTTTTGAATAAAATAAATTATGCAAATGGTTGATGAATTAAATAAACTGCATTTGGAAGGCCATGATGGATTGAGCATGTGGGAATTAAATTAGGCAAGACTTTGAATAAAATAATAGGAAACAAGCATGAGACTTGGACGGCATGGGTATGGATGGCATGGTGGAGCATTAAAATAAGCAAGTTGGATGAGTATGATGTGTGAAACAGTAAATAATAAAGCATGTGTGAAACACCCCAGACCCGGCCCACGAGCCTCGACCAGATCTAGTATGTTCCTCGGTTAGAAACGGTTCAAATTCGTTGGTTCTTTGAAAATCTTTAAGTGATTTTGGAAAATGTTTTGGGTTGGGCTCAAGTTGGAAACCAGTTTATTTCTGAAATATAAGTTTTTATAACATTTCATTCTTAGTTTCAAAACTTTAAGTTAAAAGACATGCCGAATTAGTCTTAAGTTTCATTAACAATAATTTATTTTTAGGTGTCAAAACGTTTAGGGTTTATTTTTAAATAATATGCTTAAACTTTAATTTGATAAAATTTTGTAACATAATAAAGTAATTTAACGTGCATGCATAAAATAAAGTTCATACTAAGGCCTTATTACATCAAAACAAACCCGAAATAAATTAAAGTGCTTAAATAAAAATAAAATGTCTAAATAAATAATTTCCTTGCTGAGCATGGCCACCACTAAGCTCCTGCCAACCCGGTCCATCACTGGTCATCACCTGAAAAATGTTCCCACAATGGGGTGAGTCAACAGACTCAATGTGTACTCAAACACTAAGTCCAAATAGATTCAAGCATATCAAGTCATACACATTCATATCAAAATATACAGTTAATGATGCATTCCCAAGCCCAAGCCTAGTTACCAACCGCTACACATCACCCGTACCAACCTGCACACCGTGGGGACTACTAAGTCAACCCTCCATCCGCTACACACCATCGAAGGCAGTCGCTGCAGTCGACGTGCTCATCGCCCTTATAATTTCGTGGCATAGCCACCAGATAATATTTTGTGTCATGTGACACCACATTCAGATAATGTGACCGAAGTCACCACATTCAGATAATGTGACAATAGTCACCACATTCAGATATTGTGACAAAAGTCACCACATTCACTTCCCCTTTCATATTCACCCAAATGCCCATGTCATACAAAATCATGCATTATCATGCCATATTCTCAATTCACATTCTTATAGATTCACATACGTGTTTTAACAGATCTTATCATAATCCCAGTAGGAATAGGAAAATGTACCTGAGTACTTTGTACCACTGTATGGTACCTTAGCCATACTTTTCACATTCTTAATAACACATTTATATTAACATTGCCATAAATCATATTTAAGAAATAGTGTGGGGTACACACCTGGTATGAATGCCCTACAAAAATCCCGAAAATCCAATCTACTACTTTAGGTCTTTAATGCCTATATTCGGCCAACCCCACTCAAATTAGTAAAAAGCCATTCGGCTATAAAACCAAATCCCAATAGGATTATGGTAACCCAAAACTTACCTTGGTGCCGATTTCACTACTAATCAAATCTTGAAATTGATTCCTTAGCTATGAAGATGTCGAAATACCTATAGGGTATATGTTAGATCCAATTTCCAATCATTAAATCACAATAGAATGGCCTATGGCCGAATATCATCTTACCTTGAATCTTAAATATCCCGAAAGATCCTTTCTTGAAGTCGACAACACCTAAATCCCGAAAGAATCCTTCCATAGTTTCGGCAAAGCCCACCAAGGAGATTAGTACCTTGTTTTCGGCAAGCCTAGAAGAAAAGAATGGAAATCGAATGATAACCAGTTCTTACCCTTAATACAGAAGTCGACTGCTCCTTTTTGAACCCACAGAAATTCGGCTATAGACTAAGTGTGATCAACAAGTTTCAGCTTTTGTCGCTATGAAGAAATCGGCTAATGGTTACCTTGAGGGTTCGACTTTGATTGAATCAAAAAGGAAAAGAGAATGATTGGCAGAGAGAATTCGGCAGAGCTTCAAAGGAGAGGAAAAGAAAGAAGAATGAATAATGGCCTTAATTTCCCCCTTTTGCCGAAATTATCACCAAGAAAATCCCCTATTCGGCCAACACTATCAATTCCTAGCTTTTCTCTTCATCTCTTCATTAAAATTAATAAAAATAATCCTCTTTTATCTCTTCTTTATCTATCAAAAATAAAAAGGAATTAATCCACAATTATCACACCCCTTTAGCCGAAATTTATAAAAGAATAAAACCTCATCTTAAACTCCTCCCAAAGACTCCCCAAGCCGTCCATCTCTTCCTCTTGTTGCCACAAAATAAAAGCTCTTATTTGCTTCCCACGTTGCTCTAACCTAGGCCCATTGTACATGCTTGTGGCGTCACTTATGTGGGCTTTAAGTGGCGCCTTGTAGCCACTTTACCAAGCTCATTTCCATGTCTCATTTCCCTTACATTTTCTCTTAAGGCCCTATCCTCTTAGCTTCCTCTTTTATACTTAAAATTTAATATCTTCTAAGGCTTTCACCTATTTTCTAAAGTTCACAAATTTCATTATACACATTCACCACATACTCAAGCATGCTATTTCATATAATTAAGCATAAATGCATAAGCCCATTTTCAGCATATTACAGTTCTACCCCCTTAAAATAATTTCGTCCTCGAAATTACCTGACTGAAATAAGTGAGGGTATTGCTGTCGCATTGCTTATTTTGACTCACACGAAGCTTCTTCCGCACCATGATTTTTCCATAACACTTTGACTAGAGGAACTGACTTCCTCCGTAACACTTTCACATCTCGTTCTAGAATCTGAATCGGCTCTTCCTCGTAGGATAAATCTGGCCTTAGCTCCACCTCTTCAACCGGTACTACATGAGATGGATCCGATTGATATCGACGTAGCATGGACACATGGAATACGTCGTGCATCTGCTTCAACTCCGGTGGCAACTCCAACTGATATGCCACTGGTCCAATTCGCTTCGAAACCTTATAAGGTCCTATAAACCTTGGGCTTAACTTCCCTTTACGACCAAATCTCATTACCTTCTTCCAAGGCGACACTTTAAGGAACACTTGATCTCCCACATCAAATTCTATTTCCTTCCGTTTGAGATCCGCATACGACTTTTGTCTATCAGATGCTTCCTTCAACTGTGCCTGAATTATCTCAACCTTTTCCTCGGATTCTGCCACTAACTCTAGTACCCAAAACTCGACATTCTCCTAATTCTGTCCAACACGTAGGAGTGCGACACTTCCGCCCATACAGTGCTTCATACGGTGCCATCCGAATACTAGCTTGATAGCTGTTGTTGTACGCAAATTTCGCTAATGGCAAATACTCTTCCCAACTTCCTGTGAAATCTATCACACAGCCTCTCAACATATCCTCCAACACTTGGATTACTCGTTCAGATTGCCCATCTGATTGTGGATGAAAAGCCATAGTGAAATCCAATTTAGTACCTAAAGTCTGATGTAGAGCTTTCCAAAACCGCGAAGTAAACCTTGGGTCTCTATCCGAAATAATCGATAGTGGAACTCCATGTAACCTTACAATCTCCGCCACATATAACTTCGCCAACTTTTGCAGAGAATAGTCAACTCTTACTGGGATGAAATGCGCGGACTTAGTCAACCTATCTACTATCACCCATACCGAGTCCTTCTTAGTAGGCGTAAGGGGAAACCCACTAACGAAGTCCATGGTGATTCTTTCCCACTTCCACTGCGGAATCATTATCGGTTGAAGTAGTCCTGACGGAACTTGGTGTTCAGCCTTAACTTGCTGACACGTCAAGCACTTGCCTACAAATTCAGTAACTTCTTTCTTAAGACCAGGCCACCAAAACTGTTCTCTTAAGTCTCTGTACAACTTACTTCCTCCAGGATGCATAGCATAAGGGCTACTATGCGATTCCTGAAGAATCCTCTGCCTTAACTCCTGATCCTGAGGCATACAGACCTTACCCTTGAAGCACAACATTCCCTCGTCATTCACGCCATAATCCTCCAACTCCTCATTCTGTACTTGCTGTAGCTTAACACTTAATTCATCATCAACCAACTGTCCCTCTTTTACTTCATTCAACCACGGCTGCTTAACTTGCAGTTCTGCCAGCAAACTTCCATCATCATACAAGCTCAGATGTGCAAACATCGCCCTCAGATCCAACACAACCTTCCGACTTAGGGCATCAGCCACTACATTTGCTTTGCCCGGGTGATACTCTATAGAACAATCATAATCCTTCAATAATTCCACCCACCTTCGCTGTCTTAGGTTCAACTCCTTCCGAGTCAACAGATACTTAAGGCTCTTGTGGTCCGTGTAGATCACCGATTTTTCCCCATAAAGATAGTGCCTCCACACCTTAAGAGCAAAGACCACTGCCGCCAATTCCAAATTGTGAGTTGGGTAGTTAACCTCATGTGGCCTTAGTTGCCGAGACGCATAAGCGACCACTTTCCCGTCTTGCATCAGAACACATCCCAAACCTGTATGGGACGCGTTACAATACACCACAAAATTCTTCATTGCCTCTGGCTGAATCAAAACCGGAGCTTCAGTCAAGACCCTCTTGAGCTTCTCAAAGCTCTCTTGTTGCTTTTCTGTCCATACAAAAGGCACTTCCTTCCTTAATAACTTGGTCAAAGGCGAGGCTATCGATGAGAACCCTTCCACGAACCTTCTGTAGTAGCCTGCCAATCCCAAGAAGCTACGAATTTCAGCCACAGACCTGGGTGGTTTCCAATCCAACACCGCCTCAATCTTCCTAGGATCCACCCTTATTCCTTCTGCAGACAGCACATGTCCTAAAAACGCAACCTCCTTAAGCCAAAATTCACACTTGCTGAATTTGGCATATAGTTTCTTCTCCCTTAACACTTGCAGCACAACTCGGAGATGCTCATCATGCTCCTCTTCAGTTTTGGAATACACCGAGATATCGTCGATAAACACCACGACGAACCTATCCAAGTAGGGTTGAAAAACCCGGTTCATCATATCCATGAACGCAGCTGGGGCGTTTGTCAAACCAAACGGCATTACAACGAACTCAAAATGCCCATATCTTGTCCGAAAAGCTGTCTTATGGATATCCACTTCCTTCACCTTAAGCTGATGATATCCAGACCTTAGATCTATCTTTGAGAATACCGCTGCCCCCTTAAGCTGATCGAACAAGTCGTCTATCCTTGGCAAGGGGTACTTGTTCTTGACGGTAAGCTTATTCAATTGACGATAATCTATGCACATACGCATAGTTCCGTCCTTCTTTTTCACGAACAAGGCCGGTGCTTCCCATGGAGACACACTGGGTCGGATAAACCCACGATCAAGCAACTCTTGAATTTGAGCCTTGAGCTCAACCAACTCCTTTGGTGCCATTCTGTATGGAGCGATTGACACAGGAGCTGTACCAGGCAGCAAGTCAATTCCAAATCCACTTCTCTATACGGGGGTATTCCAGGTAATTCCTCTGGAAAAACATCTTCAAAGCCCCTTACAGTTCGAACTCCACTAACACCTTCTTCCTTCTTATCCAACGCACTAACAAAGGCCAGAAATGCCTTGCACCCTTTCCGGACCATCTTATCAGCCTTTAAAGCAGAAACTACGTTAGACAAGTAGTTTCTTCTTTCTCCGATCATAACAACTTCCTTATCCTCTAGAGTCCTTAACTCCATTCGCTTAGCCACACAATCCAATACAGCTCGATGCTCCACCAGCCAATCCATGCCAAGTATGAGATCGAACTCTCCGAAAGGTAATTCCATTAAGTCGGTAGAAAATACTACTCCTTGAATTTCTAGAGGCACTCTTCGAAACATCTTATTCACCACTACAGTTTGACCTAGTGGACTTACTACAGTCATCTCCCTATCAGAAAGTTCAGAGGCTATGTCTAGAGTTTCCACTACTCTACATGTAACATATGAATGGGTCGAGCCCACATCAATCAGAGCAAAATAAGGCTTGCCACAAATAAGGAACGTACCGGTTATGACGTCCAGCGCATCTCCATCTTCCCTACGGCGAACTGCATATACCAAGCCCGGTTGCCTTGCCTCAGTATTATTAGCACCTCTGCCAGGTGTTCCACGTCCTTTTCCAACGCCATTACCTCGGCCATTCGAACCACGGCCTCGCTGAGGCTGCTGTCCACCTCTACCAGCCTGATTAACATTCTGAGCTACTGATCTATTCCCATCCGGCCTCATTGGACAGTCCTTAATCATATGGTCCTTGGACCCACACTTAAAACATCCTCCAGTCTTTTTCCAACACTCTCCTAAGTGTTTCTTCCCACACTGATCACAAGTACGATATTGCCCTCCAATACCAGCTTGCTGACCTCGCGGCCCATCAACTCTAGGCCTTTTCTGAACATTCCCAGATGATCCTGACGGCCCAAATCCTCTTTTCTGCTTATTCCGATCAGAGTGCTGCTTTACAGAATCCTTAATTCCTTCCGCTATCTTAGCTTTTTCTACTAACACAGAAAACTCCCGCTCTTGATGTGGAGCGACTAACAATCTCAGGTCATCCCTAAGTCCGTCTTCAAACCGGACACATCGCTTATGTTTCGTAGCCACTACTCCTCGAGCATACCGGCTCAACTTCAGAAACTCAGCTTCGTACTCTGCTACGGACTTGTTCCCTTGAACCAGCCCCAGAAAAGCCTTCCTCTGCGCATCAGTATATCTGGTTCCAACATACTTCTTCTAATATGCCGCCTTAACATATTCCCACGTCAAATCTTCAGCTGTGGCACCATCCCGAACTGTGAGCCACCATTGATACGCTTCATCACGTAGCAGCGCCACCATTCCTTTCACTTTCTCCTCAGGGGTCAGATCCAACTCATCCATAATTCGTTCCGTTGCCTCCAACCAATACTTAGCCGTACTGGGTGCCACACCAGATACTCCACGAAACACTTCAGCCCCATTGGCTCGGAGTCCCTCGGGTACAGATTTTCGAGCTCCCATATTCCCACCTGTGTTAGCCACCATCTCCAAAACTCGTAGCACAGCCTGCGACACAGCATCATCCCCCGTCTGAGCTTGCTGCTCGACACCAACAGCTGGTGGTGGTACCTCATTGTTAGACCCTTGACCCGATCTAACGGGTTTCGACACGGCCATTCTGCCTCTACCGCGTCCGCGCACATTACGACCACGTCCCCTAGAGCTCAAATCTACGTTCGCGCTTTATTCTGATTAAGAAATTTTATGGATTAGCTTTTATTCCACTAATTATTCGCGAAGAGTTTTATGAAAGGAGCTTAATAGGGGTTCTTTCGATCATTCAAAATTTCAAGTTTTCTATCCTAATTCACAGAAAAGCACATCCATTTCATAATATCTCCCATACACATTCACTCTTCGAACATTTCTGTCCGTTCCTATCCTAGGGGTATTTTTGTCATTTGCCCTACAGGGGTATTTTGGTAATTAAATCGGGGTCAATTTGAAAATTACAAAAGTCATTTCAAAATTTTCCAAACTCATGGGTATTTTGGAAGAAAGATTTTCCCAATCAAAGGTATGGTCAAAATTTCGAAAAGTAGGGTCATTTTGGTAATTTTAGTAGACCAGGGGTAATTTGGTAAATTTCCAAATCAGGGTACCTCGAGTTTTCAGAAGTTAGGGTTTCATGGATACTTTTGCAAAATAGGGAAATTTTATTGAAAATGAGGCTAGTATAGTATTTTTAGAAACCAAGGGCATTTTAGTAATTTTACCACTAGGGGTATTTTAGTAATTCTGGAAATCGAAAATATTTCAGAAAGATTTATAAAAATACTCTTTACAAATTAAAAGGGAAATTTTAAGAGTTTTAAAACTAAGGTTTTTATATAAATACGGCTAGTCCCTTTCGGGTTTTAGTTATTGGGTTTAGCCCATGAATAAGTCTCTTGGTTAGGGTGAACCGAAGCTACGCACCAGGTAGGATTCGAGTGGAGAGGAGGTAAGTCACGCGGACTGCTTAAGTACCAAGCTCCCACCGAATACCAATCCTAGACATGCGCACAATGGTTACCACACCCTAACTCGGCGACTTAGTCACATGTTTGTTTAATTAGGCATTTAAAATTTTATGTAACTGTTGGGGTAAACTAGTCTTAGAGTTCAAGCACCTATCATGCTAATCTACGTTCCATTCCACTTCTACCCTTCTACCAATCACAATATACATCACACAAAAGATAGGGGTACTTACCTGGTGGACTTTGGGTCGGAGACTTAGGTGCCATGCCAGAAAAACCTGCTTAAAAATTTCACAAATTCTTTTGGGCTTTACTTTAAAAACGTTTTGGGGCTTAAACCCAAGGCCGAGAGTTTAAAACTAGGCTCTGATACCAAACTGAAACACCCCAGACCCGGCCCACGAGCCTCGACCAGATCTAGTATGTTCCTCGGTTAGAAACGATTCAAATTCGTTGGTTCTTTGAAAATCTTTAAGTGATTTTGGAAAACGCTTTGGGTTAGGCTCAAGTTCGAAACCAGTTTATTTCTGAAATATAAGTTTTTATAACATTTCATTCTTAGTTTCAAAACTTTAAGTTAAAAGACATGCCGAATTTGTCTTAAGTTTCATTAACAATCATTTATTTTTAGGTGTCAAAACGTTTAGGGTTTATTTTTAAATAATATGCTTAAACTTTAATTTGATAAAATTTCGTAACATAATAAAGTAATTTAACGTGCATGCATAAAATAAAGTTCATACTAAGGCCTTATTACATCAAAACAAACCCGAAATAAATTAAAGGGCTTAAATAAAAATAAAATGTCTAAATAAATAATTTTCTTGCTGAGCATGGCCACCACTAAGCTCCTGCCAACCCGGTCCATCACTGGTCATCACCTGAAAAATGTTCCCACAACGGGGTGAGTCAACAGACTCAATGTGTACTCAAACACTAAGTCCAAATAGATTCAGGCATATCAAGTCATACACATTCATATCAAAATATATAGTTAATGATGCATTCCCAAGCCCAAGCCTAGTTACCAACCGCTACACATCACCCATACCAACCTGCACACCGTGGGGACTACTAAGTCAACCCTCCATCCGCTACACACCATCGAAGGCAGTCGCTATAGTCGACGTGCTCATCGCCCTTATAATTTCATGACATAGCCACCAGATAATATTTTGTGTCATGTGACACCACATTCAGATAATGTGACCGAAGTCACCACATTCAGATAATGTGACAATAGTCACCACATTCAGATATTGTGACAAAAGCCACCACATTCACTTCCCCATTCATATTCACCCAAATGCCCATGTCATACAAAATCATGTATTATCATGCCATATTCTCAATTCACATTTTTATAGATTCACATACGTGTTTTAACAGATCTTATCATAATCCCAGTAGGAATAAGAAAACGTACCTGAGTACTTTGTACCACTTTATGGTACCTTAGCCATACTTTTCACATTCTTAATAACACATTTATATTAACATTGCCATAAATCATATTTAAGAAATAGTGTGGGGTACACACTTGGTATGAATGCCCTACAAAAATCCCGAAAATCCAATCTACTACTTTAGGTCTTTAATGCCTATATTCGGCCAACCCCACTCAAATTAGTAAAATGCCATTCGACTATAAAACCAAATCCCAATAGGATTATGGTAACCCAAAACTTACCTTGGTGCCGATTTCACTACTAATCAAATCCCGAAATTAATTCCTTGGCTATGAAGATGTCGAAATACCTATAGGGTATATGTTAGATCCAATTTCCAATCATTAAATCACAATAGAATGGCCTATGGCCGAATATCATCTTACCTTGAATCTTAAATATCCCGAAAGATCCTTTCTTGAAGTCGACAACACTTAAATCCCGAAAGAATCCTTCCATAGTTTCGGCAAAGCCCACCAAGGAGATTAGTACCTTGTTTTCAGCAAGCCTAGAAGAAAAGAATGGAAATCGAATGATAACCAGTTCTTACCCTTAATACAGAAGTCGACTGCTCCTTTTTGAACCCACAGAAATTCGGCTATAGACTAAGTGTGATCAACAAGTTTCGGCTTTTGTAGCTATGAAGAAATCGGCTAATGGTTACCTTGAGGGTTCGACTTTGATTGAATCAAAAAGGAAAAGAGAATGATTGGCAGAGAGAATTCGACAGAGCTTCAAAGGAGAGGAAAAGAAAGAAGAATGAATAATGGCCTTAATTTCCCCCTTTTGCCGAAATTATCACCAAGAAAATCCCCTATTCGGCCAACATTATCAATTCCTAGCTTTTCTCTTCATCTCTTCCTTAAAATTAATAAAAATAATCCTCTTTTATCTCTTCTTTATCTATCAAAAATAAAAAAGGAATTAATCCACAATTATCACACCCCTTTAGCCGAAATTTATAAAAGAATAAAACCTCATCTTAAACTCCTCCCAAAGACTCCCCAAGCCGTCCATCTCTTCCTCTTGTTGCCGCAAAATAAAAGCTCTTATTTGCTTCCCACGTTGCTCAAACCTAGGCCCATTGTACATGCTTGTGGCGTCACTTATGTGGGCTTTAAGTGACGCCTTGTAGCCACTTTACCAAGCTCATTTCCATGTCTCATTTCCCTTACATTTTCTCTTAAGGCCCTATCCTCTTAGCTTCCTCTTTTATACTTAAAATTTAATATCTTCTAAGGCTTTCACCTATTTTCTAAAGTTCACAAATTTCATTATAAACATTCACCACATACTCAAGCATGCTATTTCATATAATTAAGCATAAATGCATAAGCCCATTTTCAGGATATTACAATGTGGATAAAAAAATGTGCAAGTGTGTTGTGGAAAGTGTTGGACGGCATGATAGGAGGTAGAATGAAGCTGAAACTTTATTTTTTAATTGAAGCACAAATGTTCAATTTATCCATGTGCAGAAGTGGTGCTTAGTGGAGCCTTGATTAAATTATTTAGAAAGATTGGATGCATGAACAAAGGTGGACGGCAAGGCTAAATTAAAATTGAGGGAATTAAATAACATATGCCAATAGTGGAACGGCCAAGCTCCCATGCCCCAAGATTTTTAATTATTCTTCCAAGGTGCAATGTAGGGACGGCAATTGAAAGAAGTATTGGCTGATAGGATTTAATTCTTTTATCAATGTATTCAGCCAAAGCAATAACCTCCCCAATGCTTATAAATAGCTGGTGAATTTTCAATGTAAAGACACAGAATTTTTATGAATGAATTTTTATGAACGTTGTTCATTTGAGTGAGTTTATCTCCTCTCTATCTTTCGTACGAGTTTCGATTCTGACTTATCAAGCTTTGCTTGTGGTGTCAGTCGTTTCTCATCTATTTATTTATACCAACGGTTCTTATCTTTTTAGAAAACGGGTCTTGGTCCATCATCGAATTCCATCTTTCCACCTTAACGATATAAGAAACGGGGTGACACTGATATATAGTGTTGAATCTTTCTTAAGTTAAGTTCATATTTCCGTTTCCATCTTCAGTTACCATTTTTCACCTTAAACATTATAGAACCCGGGGTGACACTCTTTAGTGTTGAATCGGTTCTCGTTTAAGTTCTTTTATCCATCCCATCCAGTTATCATTTTGTCTATTTTATTTTTATTTTATCAAACCGAACCAACTCCCATTTATTTACTTAAAGCTTTCGCAAATTCATCATATTTTCTGATTATTTTTCCGAAGGCTTGATTCCTCCTCGTAGACGATTGGGCAACCCGCATACGTTTCGACTCATCCCGAGCCGGTTCGTATCAGAAATTGTGTTTAATTTTGCTAAAATCTATTTCATTCATATAGTTTGCATATTTAGGATAATTTGCATTAGGGATCATTGCATTTAGTTTAATATATTTAATTTTAATCATCATTTCTCAATCATATTGTGTTTTTATTTACCAAATTGTTAATATAATTTTACAAATTAAATGACTTAGCACAAATACAATCTCTGTGGAGACGATAACCCGATACTTACTTATTACTTGATAACTACTGTGTACACTTGTGCAAACCTACGCGTTACAACGATCCATCTCTCAATCTGCACTCTCCAAAATGTCGTCTATTGCACTGTTGATATTCATGTTTATTATTAAGAACACTCCTTACACTCATTACAGAGGTAGCCTCAGGTCTTAAACTTGAATGTTGCTTCTTTTTATCTCTTCCCGAAAGTCCAAATAAAGCTAATGTATGACTGTGAAATTCTTTCGATTTCTTCGATGGAGATGAAAATGATTTTCCCGTTGGTCGTTTACCTGTGCCACGAGCATCAAAATCAACCTTTCTTTCAGCTTTACTAAGTTCTTTAGCCTTATGTGCTCAATCCACCAATACGACAAATTCTTTCAATTCCAGAATCCCCACTAATAACTTGATGTCTTCGTTTAAACCATCTTCAAATCGAGTGCACATAATAGCTTCTGTTAGAATACACTTTTCCTAGCATATTTATAAAGTCACAGGAACTCCCTTTTATATTATGCTACAGTCATTTGACCCTATTCTAACTTAAGAAACTCTTTCTGCTTCTTTTTTTCAAGATATCGCTGACAAACATATATATTTCTGAATTCTGTTTGAAAGAAATCTCAATTCACACGATCCCCTGGTACCACAACAATCAAAGTATTCCACCACTGATATGCTGAGTCTTTCAGCAGAGATACCACACACTTTAAACAATCAAATAGAGAACACGACAGTTTATCAAAAACTCTAATAGTGTTTTCTAACGAAAATTTAACTTTTTCAAGGCCGTCTTCAACTGTTCCACGAAATACTTTTGCCCCATACTTACGTATTTTGTAACGACCGAAAGTCAGTAGTACCAAAAAAGAAAAATCTAGTTTTGAGACTTCGTTTCTGTAAACCAATGTCACAAATATTTTTATTACATATTTACAGAGTTATGTAAGTGCATTGAATTTCGATTAGATAATTTCGTTGATTTAGTGCTCAATTTAAGTACATGAGCTAAATCACGTAATTGAATAAAGTAGGATTTGTAAATAGAATTAAATATATAGGACTTACGTAAAAATTAGACCATAAGATATGTGATCTTATTAGTGGTCAGTTATGACTTCATTATATATGTCTTTGAATATATATTATAAAGTTTAATTATTATTATGTTAACTAATATTATAATGTAAATCAAAGCTAAAGGATTTATAATGCAATTATACCTATGTATTTATGTAGTGGACAGTGGTGGAGGCTTAAAATGTTTTAAATGTTATAAATTTATTATTAATAAATAGTTATAATATAAAAACACTATTAGTAATAAAACATTAGTGGGTGGAGAAAGGAAAGGAGGAAAAAGAGGAAAAAAATTGTTTATTTCTGCCATTCTCTTTGCTGATCAAATAGAGAAGGAAGAGGAAAGCTATTGCATGTTAATTTTTGAGCTCAATTAGGAGCTGGTTCCTTAGGAAATTCCTGAAGGTGGCAGCAAGAAGGGGAAAGAAACCTTTCAAGGGTTGGTTTGGCAGCTGTTTGGGGGAGAAGAGAGCCGACTACATGCTTGGTTTGGCTTGGCTAGGAGCTGATTTTCTCAAGAAAATTTGCTTGGAGAAGGAAAATCCCTCTTCCAGTCGTCTAAAGGAAAGGCAGCAGCAAGATGGGGAAAGAACTGGTTTAAGGCTAGGCTCGGCTTGGAATTTCTGGTGAGCTCTCGAACTCAAATCTTTAAAACTCTTTTATTATTTTAACACTAAAAAGAAAAGGTTAAAATAGGCTGGAAGTTGTGGGAACTATCTCTTGATTATTCAATTGAAAAGAAAAAAGATTAAGGATGTCGCTTGATTTGGGTTGCTGTTAATTTTTCGTATCTTGTACTGTGGGTAAAATGTACAAAATAAATATGGTTGGAATTAACATGCATTGCTATTCGGTTTATGCTTGAGGAGTTTAAAATTTGGGAGCTTAAAACAATTTAAATTGCTATTCATATTGCTGTCCAAAAGTTTCAATTTTAGTAATGTCCCATTATTAATAGTTGAAACTAAGAAACAAGTATTTGATGAAAGGATGTAGGGGGATAAATTGTCTGAAAATTTAATTGTTGTTAGCTCGAAAAGTATTTGATTGCGTGCTGGAAATTAATATCTAAATGCATGCTAGAGTTTAATATGTCTGAATGTATACAGGAGATTAATCATGTCCGAATGAATGTTGGAATTAAACATGTATGAATTTACCCTGCTTAAATAGATGAAATGTAACATCCTAGAATTAGGGGTTCTACATTTTATGTTTTTCTGTGTGCTTGGCTTGTTCTGCTTGTTATTTAGATGTGCTTGGGGGTCCTGGGGAAGCTCAGGCTCAAGCCAGAGCCATGGTGAAATTTTGGTATTTGGGCTTAAGGGGGAGAGCTAGTGGAAGCATGTAACATCCTAAAATAGGGGCTATTAGGTTTGAATTGTTTTGCATGTGTATGGCTTGATTGTGCATTAATTAAGGTGTTTTAAGATCTAGATATAAGCCAAGGGTAGGCCCAAGCTGTAGGAAAAATTTTTGTTTTAAGTGTTAGTTAAAGGGAGCTAAGGGAGCTAGGCCTTAAGGGAATTAATGTGGAGGTTAAGACACAAGTAACCAGTTGGCAAAATGGCAAGGGAGGCGCCATTTAGGGCCTTGGAAAGTGACGCCACAAGCAGTGTGAGGGGGGCTTAGGTTCGAATCCCATGGATGGCAATAAGGTGACTTTTATTTTTGCATTTGTATGGCATGTGTTGGTCAAAATTTACTTATGGTAAGGATGGACTTTGTTATTTATGGATAGTAGACTAAAGGAAAAAGGCATAAGGGGACATAAGGCATGGATTAAGGGATGAGGTTTGGAAACTTTTTAATGGCATTTTGTCCATGAACATGGACGGTTTTATGGACTAGGGGGTGGCCGAATTTTTGTGGTATATTTTGGTAAGGATGAGTGGTTAGGTGTTTTTCCCATTTGGTCATTTTTTTTGTATTTTTCCAAACACCTTTTCTTTTGTAGCCGAATTTGCATAGGGAGGTTTAGGCATTTCCTTGTGCGATTTCTTTTCCCGAAAGCTTTTGTGTTCTTTTTCTTTTGAGACCGTAAACCAAATAAGTGACCTCTCGTGCACCTCTTTCTCTTTTGATCATTTTTTGATATTTCTTTTCTTCCTTAATTTTCTTTGTGCCGAAAATGTGTTTCACTCATCTCATTCAACTTGTTTCTTTTTCTTTTCTCTTCTATTGACCAAAGCCGAAATTGTGAGTACCTATTCTTTTTCTTTTCTTCCCTTTTGCTATTCACTTTCAAAAGCCGAAATATTTCTTGTGTTAGCCGAACCTCTATTGAACCTCTCAACCATTTCTTTTCTTCACTTCTTTTCTTCAAAGCCGAAAGTACCATAGGCTGGAATCTGCTCCAATCATTTCATAATAGTGGGTAAGAGTTCTCTTCTAATCGTTTTCTTCTATCTTTTTTGATTACCGAAAGTCAAGAAGTCTAACTCCATTTTCTTGTTATGGCCGAATCTATGAAAGGTGATATCGGGATTTCTGTAGGCTAAAGTTAGTAGAGTAGAGATCTTTCGAGATTGGAGTGATCAAGGTAAGCAAGGATTATTGTGGGGCCGAAGGCCATTTCATGTGTTCTTTTGGGTTGAGCCGAATCTAACATAAGGTTGTGTAGGAGGATTTCGGCAAGTTTCGGGTGCAAATCTTTAGGCTTTGGGTTTCGGGATTTAGTCGACTGTGCCAAAAAGGTGTGTAGTTATCACATTAATCTCCTGTTGTTTGTGTGTTGCTATGAATATATATATGTATACGTATAATATGTGTATGATAGCCGAAAATAGTGGCTGAGATGGTGGCTACCCATGGTGGGTATTCGGTTAACCAGGTTAGTTTTATGATATTATTTTACCATGGTATATGTGTGGAATTATGGTAAGCATGTGATGTATGCTCATTGGAATTTTACTGTTATTTGACCAAGATACTGACATATGCATAGGGATTGGGATATGAGTATTGAAGGACAGGGTGTACATTTATGTACGTGGTTTAGTGATGGCTACGAGCCTCACGTGGATTGATGATCGGCTCTGTGCCTCATCGTGGTTGGTATCGGCTTTGTGCCATATCGTGGTCGGTGATGGCTATGTGCCTCATCGTGATTTGATGTTAGCTACGAGCTACATCGTGGATTGACGTTGACTGAGGTCGCGTTGTGGAATATACTGTGATTTATTTCACGTGGACCAGTGGCTTGACCACTTGGTGGATGGCATTGCCTGCCAAATTGGTGTGTAGAGGTTGGAGGGTCGATTTAGTAATCCCCTGGTGTCTGGTGGCTGGATACGGGGGTGTGTAGAGGATGGACCCTAGGCTGGGTTGGGTGCATTTTGCATTATTATTTGATATGTGGATTGGTGTGGTTTGGGCTAAGCCCATGTGTGGAAATCTATGGACTAATTACACACTGAGTCGGTTTGACTCACCTAATTTTTACCAAATAACGCAGGTGATGCATGATGCTTGGACGGGGCTGGAGCTGATACGAGGTGGCCATGCAGAAGATGTTTATTTGTTTTATGCACTTTATATTTTTAGTACTTTTGAGTAAATCTTTATTGTAATAAGGTCACTTAAAGTATTTTGGGGATTCTATTATGTTTACGTTGGATTAATTATCGAGCTAATAACTGGGAATGTTTTCTTTCAAATAAATTATATCTTAAAAACTTATATTAAAGTTTTAAACCCGGGAATTTGTAACAACTTAGTTTTACTTAGAATTTTAAATATACCATGTTTTATAAATGACGGAAAATTATTAAGTTTTCGCCTTTATGTTAAATTCTTTTCAAACTTTTTCCTCAGTAGCATTCTAAATTCGGCCGTGGTGTTTGGGCCGGGTTTGGGGTGTTACAATTTGGTATCAGAGCCCGGTTCAAAGCTCGGCTTTGAGGGTTTTGGGTCCAAAAACATTTTTCAAAGATGGGCATTTCAAAAGCATAGACTTTCATGAACTATTTCAGGTTTATTCTTGCATGGCACCTGTATCTCCGGCCCGAAGTCCACCAGGTAAGTACCCCTTACTACTGAAGTGATTGGTATGTGAAACTTTATGGGCATTATGGGATCGTAGATTAGTAGATTAGGAGCTGTTGAACCCTAGGACTAGTTTACTCCAACACAAAATACATAAGACTTAAGTGCAACCAATCAAACCTGTGAGTAAGTCACCGAGTTAGGGTGTGGCAACAGTTGTGCGCATGTCTAGGATTGGATTCAGTGGGAGCTTGGTATTTAAGCAGTCCTAGTGACTCACCTCCTCTTCACTCGAATCCTACCTGGTGAGTAGTGACGGTTCACCCTAACCAAGAGGACCTATTCACCGGCTTAACCCGATAATTAAAACCCGAAAGCGACTAGCTACACTGTTTTGTAAAAATTACCTCAGATTGAATACAAACCTTAGTTTTGTAAAAACTACACTGTTTTGACTAAAATATTCCGGTTTGAAAAAGGAAAAAAATTACTAAATTACCCCTGATTTACAAAATTTCCGAAATAACCCCGATTTCTGAAATTTCTGCAATACCTTTGATTTGGAAAAAAAATTTCAAAATACCCTCGAGTTTTTAAATTGATCCCGATTTATTACTAAAATAACCCTATAGGATGAATTACGAAAATACCCCTGGGTTGGGAACGGATAAAATGCCCAAAGTAGTGTAGTGGATGTTGTGGATGAATGAATGTGACTCTCTGAATTAGGGTAGTAAACTTGAGATGAAAACTTTGATTGATCGAAAGAACTACTACTAAAAACTTCTTTACATAAAATTGTTCGCGGATAATCAGTGGAACAAAAGACTAATGCATAAAATTTCTTAAATCAGATTAAATCGCGATAGTACACATGAATTCTAGGGGACGTGGTCGTCGTGGGCGCGGTAGAGGTAGGATGGCTGTGTCAGAACCAGTTGGGTCTGGTTAGGGTTCCGAAAATGAAGCACCGCCACCGGCTGTAGGGGCAAAATTTCAAGAGCAAACTGGAGGAGATGACGCAGTATCGCAGGCTATGCTGCGAGTTCTAGAGCGAGTAGCGGGAGCTAGTATGGGTAATAGGGCTCGAAAGTCAGTAGCTGAGAGACTTAGATCAAACTGAGCCGAGGTTTTTAGTGGAGTATCTGGGGTAGCTCCGAATGTAGCGGAGTATTGGTTAGAGGCAGTCGAGAGGATCATGGACGATTTGGACTGCACTGCTGAGGAAAAGCTGAAAGGTGCTGTTTCGCTGCTTCGAGACGAGGCTTATCAATGGTGGCTCACTGTCAAGGAGAGTATCCCTGCAGATCGAATGGATTGGGGGTATTTTAAGGTTAAGTTTGAAGGGAAATACGTTGGAGCTAGCTATATCGACTCTCAGAGAAAGGCGTTTCTAAATTTAGTGCAAGGAAATAAGTCGGTAGCTGAGTATGAAGCGGAGTTTCTGCGGTTAAGTCGGTATGCTAGAGGGATTGTAGCTACTGATTACGAGCAGTGTGTTAGGTTTGAGGATGGGTTACGAGATGAACTGCGAGTGTTGATTGCTCCGTATCGAGAGAGGGACTTTGCAGTCTTAGTGGATAGAGCTCGGATAGCTGAGGAGGTCAAGAGGGCCGAGAGGCAGAATAGAGATAGGGATAGGAACCGGGATAAGAGGAGTTATGGATCGTCAGAATCATCTGGGAATTTTCAGAAAAGACCAAGGATTGAGAATTCTGTACGTGCACCTGTACCAGTTTCTGGGAATCGGAGTCGTCCATGTGCTCAGTGTGGGAGAGCTCATGCAGGAGAGTGCTGGGGAAATAGCAAGGAATGTTTCCGGTGTGGGTCTAAGGCTTATTTGGTTAGGAATTGTCCTCAGGAGATGGATAGGGCTCGGACAGTAGGCCAGGGTTATGTGTAGCCGGGCAGAGGTGGTCAGCAGGCGACTAGGGGTCGTGGTCCGAATCATGGAGGGAATGGTTCTGGCCAAGGTCGTGGAGCATCAGGCAGAGGTGCTGAGGGTGTAGATGCGAGACAGCCAGGGTTAGTTTATGCAGTCAGGCGTCGCGAGGAGGAAGATGTGCCAGATGTGATAACAGGTATGTTCCTTATTTCCGGAATACCCTTTATTGCCTTGTTAGATATAGGGTCAACTCATTCCTGTATTGCTAGTGAAGTATTTAGAACTTTGAGTGTGAACTTTGAGAATGTACATAGAAAGTATGTTAGTTTTAATAAGATCAGAGTGCGCAGCAAGAGCGTAGCGTGGTGAGTTAGGATGCACGACTGTTAGTTAGTTGGAAATTTCGAGGACAAAATTTCTTTAAGGAGGGTAGAATTGTAACATCCTGAAATAGGGGCTATTAGGTTTGAATTGTTTTGCATGTGTATGGCTTGATTGTGCATTAATTAAGGTGTTTTAAGATATAGATATAAGCCAAGGGTAGGCCCGAGCTGTAGGAAAATTTTTTGTTTTAAGTGTTAGTTAAAGGGAGCTAAGGGAGCTAGGCCTTAAGGGAATTAATGTGGAGGTTAAGACACACGTAACCAGTTGGCAAAATGGCAAGGGAGGCGCCACTTAGGGCCTTGGAAAGTGACGCCACAAGCAGTGTGAGGGGGGCTTAGGTTCGAATCCCATGGATGGCAATAAGGTGACTTTTATTTTTGCATTTGTATGGCATGTGTTGGTCAAAATTTGCTTATGGTAAGGATGGACTTTGTTATTTATGGATAGTAGACTAAAGGAAAAAGGCATAAGGGGACATAAGGCATGGATTAAGGGATGAGGTTTGGAAACTTTTTAATGGCATTTTGTCCATGAACATGGACGGTTTTATGGACTAGGGGGTGGCCGAATTTTTGTGGTATATTTTGGTAAGGATGAGTGGTTAGGTGTTTTTCCCATTTGGTCATTTTTTTTGTATTTTTCCAAACACCTTTTCTTTTGTAGCCGAATTTGCATAGGGAGGTTTAGGCATTTCCTTGTGCGATTTCTTTTCCCGAAAGCTTTTGTGTTCTTTTTCTTTTGAGACCGTAAACCAAATAAGTGACCTCTCGTGCACCTCTTTCTCTTTTGATCATTTTTTGATATTTCTTTTCTTCCTTAATTTTCTTTGTGCCGAAAATGTGTTTCACTCATCTCATTCAACTTGTTTCTTTTTCTTTTCTCTTCTATTGACCAAAGCCGAAATTGTGAGTACCTATTCTTTTTCTTTTCTTCCCTTTTGCTATTCACTTTCAAAAGCCGAAATATTTCTTGTGTTAGTCGAACCTCTATTGAACCTCTCAACCATTTCTTTTCTTCACTTCTTTTCTTCAAAGTCGAAAGTACCATAGGCTGGAATCTGCTCCAATCGTTTCATAATAGTGGGTAAGAGTTCTCTTCTAATCGTTTTCTTCTATCTCTTTTGATTACCGAAAGTCAAGAAGTCTAACTCCATTTTCTTGTTATGGCCGAATCTATGAATGGTGATATCGGGATTTCTGTAGGCTAAAGTTAGTAGAGTAGAGATCTTTCGGGACTGGAGTGATCAAGGTAAGCAAGGATTATTGTGGGGCCGAAGGCCATTTCATGTGTTCTTTTGGGTTGAGCCGAATCTAACATAAGGTTGTGTAGGAGGATTTCGGCAAGTTTCGGGTGCAAATCATTTAGGCTTTGGGTTTCGGGATTTAGTCGACTGTGCCAAAAAGGTGTGTAGTTATCACACTGATCTCCTGTTTTTTGTGTGTTGCTATGAATATATATATATGTATACGTATAATATGTGTATGATAGCCGGAAATAATGGCTGAGATGGTGGCTACCCATGGTGGGTATTCGGTTAACCAGGTCAGTTTTATGATATTATTTTACCATGGTATATGTGTGGAATTGTGGTAAGCATGTGATGTATGCTCATTGGAATTTTACTGTTATTTGGCCAAGATACTGACATATGCATAGGGATTGGGATATGAGTATTGAAGGACAGGGTGTACATTTATGTACGTGGTTTAGTGATGGCTACGAGCCTCACGTGGATTGATGATCGGCTCTGTGCCTCATCGTGGTTGGTATCGGCTTTGTGCCATATCTTGGTCGGTGATGGCTATGTGCCTCATCGTGATTTGTTGTTAGCTACGAGCTACATCGTGGATTGACGTTGACTGAGGTCGCGTTGTGGAATATACTGTGATTTATTTCACGTGGACCAGTGGCTTGACCACTTGGTGGATGGCATTGCTTGCCAAATTGGTGTGTAGAGGTTGGAGGGTCGATTTAGTAATCCCCTGGTGTGTGGTGGCTGGATACGGGGGTGTGTAGAGGATGGACCCTAGGCTGGGTTGGGTGCATTTTGCATTATTATTTGATATGTGGATTGGTGTGGTTTGGGCTAAGCCCATGTGTGGAAATCTGTGGACTAATTACACACTGAGTCGGTTTGACTCACCCAATTTTTACCAAACAACGCAGGTGATACATGATGCTTGGACCGGGCTGGAGTTGATACGAGGTGACCATGCAGAAGATGTTTATTTGTTTTATGCACTTTATATTTTTAGTACTTTTGAGTAAATCTTTATTGTAATAAGGTCACTTAAAGTATTTTGGGGATTCTATTATGTTTACGTTGGATTAATTATCGAGCTAATAACGGGGAATGTTTTCTTTCAAATAAATTATATCTTAAAAACTTATATTAAAGTTTTAAATCCGGGAATTTGTAACAACTTAGTTTTACTTAGAATTTTAAATATACCATGTTTTATAAATGACGGAAAATTATTAAGTTTTCACCTTTATGTTAAATTCTTTTCAAACTTTTTCCTCAGTAGCATTCTAAATTCGGCCGTGGTGTTTGGGCCGGGTTTGGGGTGTTACAAAACAGGTCTTAAGATTATATGCGTGTGCTTGTTGACACAAAGGAGCTTGTGTCTAAGTAGAGGCTGCGTCATTAGCAGAGCAAGGGGGAAGGAGTTCGAATCCCATCTGCAACATCTAAAGCTTTAATTTTTGTGCTCAAGGAGAGGAGGAGGTAGCATTCGGCTGGGACTCTTCTAGGAGGAGTTTGAATGGGTCAAATGAATTTGAAATGGATGGATGAGAGGTGATGGGGGAGTTGAAGTGGTCAAATCGGTTTGAATGGGCGATGGGGAGCATATTGTGGAGTAAAATAAGGGATTTGGAGTGTGGTGGAGGTGTTGGCCGAATGTTTGGAATTGGGGGTTGAATTTTGGCCATGTGATGTAGTTGACTAGGAATTTCGGCATTATGGTGGGTGATAGCAAAAACAGAGAGCTCTTACTGTGTGTATGCCGAAATGTTCTGCTTGGGATTAAGTATTTTTTTTTACATATGCAGTTTTGATAACTCAAGCATTTGGGGTCATTTCTTGTTAACTCTTTCCTGCTAGTGCCGAAATACTCAAGCCTCCTCTCTTCATCTTTTCTTCTCTTCAATTTGGTGTTGGCCGAAACTTCTTTGCACCTCTCTTCTCGTCATTTCTCTTTTCTTTCTCCTTAGCGATTGGTTTCTTTTGTGTCATCAAAAGCCGAACCTCTCATTCATCTCCTACTATTTGCTTCTCCTTCATAATCGAACCTTAACTTTCTCCTTTACATCTCTACCTTCTTCATTAAAACCGAAACCTCTACTTCTTTTGTTCTTGTTTAGTTTCCTCCCTAGTCGAACTTGGGGTGTCTTCTATTATTGCTGCCAGAGCCAAATTTCTTTGGGTTCCATTCGGCTTTTCTTTGTTCTAGGTAAGGTTCTCTTCTTTTATTTTATTCATGGTCATTCTTTTCATCCCATTTTCTTCCAAAAAGAAGCCGAATCTCTCCTGGTGACAACTAAACCTGTTTCCTTCGTTCTGTGCCTTTTAGCCGAACCCTAAGAACCAAAGGGCTAGTTGGTTGCAGAGGGTCTTCTCTTCAATCGGTTCTTGTTTGTGCAGGTAAGGGAGACTCTTTCAATTCTGTGTGGTTATAGCCGAATGGCTATGTTGTTCTTGATGTTAGTTCACGGCTAATCTCTTCTTTTATCCTCTTAACGTGGCATGTTCGCTTCGGATTAGAATCTTTAGCCAAGTTTATTTGTGTTCGGTTCATTCTTTGACCAAGGTAAGAAAGTTCTCTTAATTCGGGTTTACCTATTCCTTTTTCTCTTTCGATTGCCTTAACCAATCTCCTGATCAAAGATTCTTTTCATGGATGCGAGTGCTAGTCAATCTAAGGAGGGGAGTGGGCTCGTAGTCTCTGCTCCTAAGTTTAAACGACGTGCTGTGTCGGCGGTTCAAGACTTTCTGCCGGGTTGTGTTAGAGAGCTGATGTCTGTTTGGGATAGACAAATCACGGTTATTCTTGCTAGTGAGAGTGTCGACGATCTAGAGCGTTTAGTTTTACGCGTAATCAGGTGTGTAATGCTCACACTCTCCTTTATTATTTCGCATTAATAACTGTGTTGGTTAAAAGCCGAAACGACTGTGTGAACAGTTGAGATACCCTTGTGGGTAAGGTTGGAGAAACCGGGTAAGTACCTCTTTGATTCTACTTTTGACTGTATATATGTATGATTTGATTATCTATTGTACATTGGAAATATGTTTGCATTCATCTTAGTATGATAACATGTTGCATGGGCTTTGGGATATGATATTAAAAGGGGAAGTGTGATTCAATGACTGTCACAGTGGTTTGGTACCACAGTGGGTTGGCCCCACATATTTTTATCAGTGACTATGCCACAGTGGTTTGGTACCACAGTGGTTTGGCACCACATATATATTTATCAGTGACTGTCACAGTGGTTTGGTACCACAGTTGGTTGGCCCCACATATAATTATCAATGATTGTCACAGTGGTTTGGTACCACAGTGGTTTGGTACCACAGTGGTTTGGAACCACAGTGGCTTGGTGTCACGAGTGTTTGGCTGATTCAGGTGATGTAGAGGATGGAAAACTAGGTTGGGCTGGGCTGCATTGCATACACTTTCAATATGCCATGTTGTGAGGGCTAAGGCCCAATGTGCTTCTGTGGGCTTAGGCCCAGATTGCGTGGTAAGGGGAATTACAGACTAAGTCTTGGTGACTCACCCCTCTACTTAATTTTGTAGGTAACCCCTAGTTGTGGATTTGGAGCTGAGGTGGATGATCGCTGAAATCAGAGCTTTAGAATTTATAAAACGAATGATCAAACCTGGAAACTAACTCTGACAATGATTAAAGGCAAGTGTACCTATTGAACAGTAGTATAGCTTAGGCAAGACCAGATTGTCGAACCCAAAGGAACTAAAAGTACTAATACTAGCTTTCTTCTTATTATTTAGCCTTAAAAATAAAGTGAAATTTCTTTAACCTAAATTAACGACTACTAAACTAAAGACGCAAGGACAATAAGAACGAATTGGGAAATAACTTGAAGAAAAACTCAGTTGATTACGACGATACCCTCAGGAAGAATCCACCTAGACTTCACTTGTTACCTACCACTAAACCATATGATTTCTTTACTTGGCTTGATCCGTAGGACTCCCTAACCTATATTAAACCCTCTCTCGAGGCGAATAACGTCTAACCCTAGGTTAATTAGTGGAACTCTTGTTCGCTTATAATAACCCCCTAGAATAGCAGTAAATCGATCTATGGACTCCCATATTAGGTTTCACCCTAATCCGGCAAAATCTCGTAACCCTATCTCTAGGCGTTTGACCAACTCTGCTTAATTATGCTAGATCTACTCTTAAGCAGGGTCTATTCCTCCTCCATCTAAGCACATCAGATTTAGATTAAGCAACATAATTAAGAACAAACTAAGTAATTATCTTATAATTCAGAAATCAAATAACAAGATTCATCTAGGTTTCATCCCCTTCAGGTATCTGAAGGGTTTAGTTCATGACAAATAAAGAAAACATCTCAAGAGAAAAGATAAAACAAAACATAAGAAATTCTTAAAACCCCCTAAAGGAATTGAAGGAGAAATCCATCGTCTTGAGTATAACTCCGGCTTCTTGGGATGGATCAATTGGCTATCTTCAAGTGATTCCCTCAACTCTGACCTTTCCAGCTTGGCTCTTTGGCCTAGCTTTTACTCCCAGACAAAAGCCCTGGCAGAAGGCTTTTGCCGAACTCCCCTCTCAAGTTTCCCCTTTGGGTGTTTATATAGACTTTGAGATGCCTTACTTGGCCCCTAAGTATCCTAATTTAAGTAGAATTCCTAATAGGGTGTTTGAATAGGCTTTGGAATGTGTTTCTTTGCCTCCAAGTATCCTTTCCCGAATGAAATTGCTCTTTCTAGCGATAGGGACACGGCCATGGCACACGCCTGTGTGGATCGTGGCCAGGCTGTGCTCAGACTTTTAATGAGGCACGGCTGTGCTAGCTTTGGGCCAGGCCGTGTCGATTTCTCTCTTTGCCCAATTTGGTCTGTTTTAAGCCTGTTTCTCGTTCTTTTCATCCTTGGGTGCTTTCCTGAGTATAAAACATGAAAAGAAAGGATTAAGAGCACCTTTTTACATATATTGGGGGATAAGTCATCCAAAAACAAGCTAAATGTGGGATTAAAATATGTTATAATTACGGTTTATCAAATACCCCCACACTTAAGCTTTTGCTTGTCCTCAAGCAAAATTCTCAACTCATAATTAAAACAAACTTCCTCGATTCAAAAATTTCATCAATAATGTTTCATCATAATTCAGAAATAATTCATACATGGATAATTCAACTCAAAGAGTTCTAAAGATTCAAACAATCAAAGTCTTACATTTATAGCCCTGAACACGTTAGGTGTTTCCCCTCACCTAAATAATTACCTCTGATTCGAAACCGACCAGAATTGACATCCTCACTAAAGATTCACTTAAATCACTCAAAGTGTTTAAGGTTCAAAATTAAGCACTCAAAAGTCGAACATGAAAAGTTAATCCCATAGGCTTGCCTGAAAATCAAATCTCCACCACTATAAAATGAGATGATACACAAATCAAAAGGTCTTTAACAAGGTTGTAATGGGGCTTAGGCTAAGGTTGTGGATAAAGGCTGAATTAGAAGGTTAGAATTGAGATCGAATTTGACAATTTACCTAACTAGAAAACTGAACTAATCTTAAATAATTACATCAATTGAACTTACTAATACGAGCTTTTTCTTCAAGACTTGAAATTTACATGCATAAGCTCATCTATCATAGAACTAATAATGAATATGCTTCGTGTTTTTTAGGAACAAACTATTATAATAATAAGAAAGAGCTTTTACAACTGAAATATAGAACATAGTTAAGAAACTGTTCAAAATCAAATCTCGACAAAAAGGGTAGTTAAAAAGGAATGGTGATAACAAATACAAAGGGTTTTGGGTTAATATTAGTGGGTGAGTCAAAAAAGGGTTGTTAGGATCAAAGGGGTTCACTAGGGGTTAATTATGAAGGTAGGCTTTTTAGTGGAGTGAGTGGGTTAGATCCTAAGTGCCTTTATCATCTCTGTATATCAAATCAAAGGTGTGGTCTTAACATGTATAATCGAGGCGAGTTCTAGAATAACAAATCAATGTTGACACACTCATAATAAAAAGTGAGTATGAAAGGATGTATGCTTTAAAAGGCTCAAAATCTCACAAAAATTATGGGTATTTTGATGCCAACCTTGTAAATTTCAAACTTCAAAGTAACATTCAGATTCAGGTAGACAACTAATTTTTTTTTTTTTTGAAAAATAGACTTTATCATGCTTGATTCTCTAGTATCCTTCAAATTTAATCATCAATGCACAATTATCAATGACTTACTCCAAAACATTTCAACAAAGATCATAAATCATAGGAAATTTCATTCTAACCATAATATGAGAGACTTTACTTTTGAACAAGGCATAATTCAGGGATTTCCAAATAATACTATAGTTAACCCCCCACACTTAAGATGTACATTGCCCTCAATGTACAAAGATAGATAATAGCAAAATAATCATAAAAATCCTGAGATGGGGAGAGAAGTGAAACTTCCTGAATTTTGGATGAAGTCAATGAAAAGAAATCGGATAGGATTGGAGGTGAATGTGAGGAAGCGTCTCGAACCGTTTGAAATTGAATCGTCAAAGCAGCAGGTCTGATTTTATTGTATCCTAAGCTAAATCTAAATATCATAAAGAATAAGAAGAAGAAAATAAAAAAAATAAAGTAAAAAAA
The DNA here is from genome assembly GCA_005393395.2 of Gossypium australe. Lineage (NCBI taxonomy): Eukaryota > Viridiplantae > Streptophyta > Magnoliopsida > Malvales > Malvaceae > Gossypium > Gossypium australe. The sequence continues at coordinate 66,363,268 of CM016620.1, forward strand.
ATAATGAAATGAACATAAAATTAAAATAAAAATAAATAATGGAAAATGAAAGACAGCTAGAAAAAGGGAGAATGAGGTTTAAATAGAGATGTAGCCCGTGTTTTGGGATTTTGAATTTTGGGCGCGTTCAAGGTGTTCGGGCATGGCCGTGGGTGTAGTGGCATGCTTGGAAGGCACGGCCGTGTTTAGCCCGTGCTTAACAAGTCAGTAACCTTGCACGGGGCGTCGGCACGGGCGTGGACTATTATCGCCACCCATGTTGGGAAAAGAAATTTTTCTATGTCGTGCACGACTACTGGCATGCCCATGGTTCATCCCCTGGCTTCCACATGGCCACGGGCACGCCCGTGTGTAGGGCTATGTGGCCTAGAAATCTGCTCTTTTGTTAGTTTATGGTTAGGTGCTAAAAGGAAAAAGAAAAGAAAAAATAAAAAAATAAAAAATGTAAAAAATGGGGTTAGTGCTCGGGTTGCCTCCCAAGAAACGCTCGTTTATAGTCTTAAGCTAGACTTTACCTCTCATTCATATGGTCACGGTGGTTTGAGGAGGTGAAAATCCTTTCTCATGCAATCACTTCGGTTATGGATATATAGTTTAAGTAGAGTAATGTTTACCTCAAAAGTGTCGAATTTAGGATTGCTTACCTTGACTGTGCCGTATAGGAAGACATTAAGTACCTCAAAAGTGATTTAGTCGTTTGTCTTGAGGTCTGAATTGGTGATTCGAGGGTCTTCCTTATTCAACAATACCTGATCTCCTACTTTGAAGTGATTCGTTGTTCTTATCAGCTCCTCTGGGGGCTCCTTCGGTTTCACTCCGTGTGGTTCCGATTCTTCTTTAAGTTGTGTTTTCTACTCTTCTAATTTGTCGACCCTAAGGCTTCGTTCCTCATACAATTCTTCTTTGTTGGCACGAGGTCTAAGATCTAGCTCAGCTAGGTGATTTCGTGATACTTCCTGTAAAGAAGGTTGAACCAAATAGTTATCAATAAAATTAACGTTCGTACCTTTATTACTCGATGTCCTAGCTGAGTCAAGAGCTTGAAGAGTGATTGTTTCATCGTCTACACGAAGTGTGAGTTTACCGAATTCTTCATCTGTGTGGTCTTTCTTTATTGCATCGGGATATGGCACACGAGGTTGGTACTCTGTAATTACCGATTTTGGTAAATCATGGCACACTTCAACCTTACCTTCACTTACCACAGGTTCTTCCCTTGGGTTTGGTTCGTCTGACCCTTCACTATCGTAAATGGCTTGATTTTGCTCTCTCGGGTTAGTTTCAGTATTGCTTGGCAAGTTTCCTTGTGGTAGTTCTGATATTAGCTTTGCGAGTTGTTCGACTGCATTAGTGACTTCCTTGACTGACTTAGTAATTTCCTTGACTCGGTTCTCGTTGCTTTTGAGTGTTTCCTCAGTCTCTTGGAAGCGGTTTTCTGTGGCTGCCATGAATTCTGTCAACATCTCCTCAAGGTGTGACTCCTCTTCCTGTTGGTGAGGTGGTTGTTGAAAGTTTGGAGGAAGTTCCGGTCTTTGGCTATTTTGATCATTCCACGAGAAATTGGGATGGTAACTCCAACCTGCGTTATAAGTGTTATTATAAAAATTATTTTGTGGTCTAGAATAGTTACCCGTATAGTGAGCTTGCTCGTTCTCCATGCCATATCCGTAGGGTGGGTACTCAGAATTCGCGACGCCTCTTAGATTTGAGTCATATTGCATTATTGGGTGTACCTGCGAGAGACTATTCAAACCATCAAACTTTTTATTCTTCATCTCTAGCTGGTTAGATAACCTGGTGACCACGTCAAGGTTGAAAACACTAGCGGCTTTTGTCGGTGCTGTCCTCATAACTTGCCACTGATAGTTATTTAGTGCCATCTCATCTATAGACTAAAATTACATGTCAAGGCAAATAGAAGAAGAATTAGAAAAGTAGAACAAATATAATAATTATAAATTTTTTTGCAAAAATAAAATTTAACTAAAAAAATTAAAAGTAATTTGCGGAAAATAAAAAATAAAAAATAATGGCTAAAGTAATAAGAATAGATCTTTCTTAGAATTTTAGTTCCTCGGCAACGGCGCCAAAAACTTGATCGCTGAAATCAGAGCTTTAAAATTTATAAAACGTATGATCAAACCTGGAAACTAACTCTGACAACGATTAAAGGCAAGTGTACCTATTGAACAATAGTATAGCTTAGGCAAGACCGGATTGTCGAACCCAAAGGAACTAAAAGTACTAATACTAGCTTTCTTCTTATTATTTAGCCTTAAAAATAAAGTGAAATTTCTTTAACCTAAATTAACGACTACTAAGCTAAAGACGCAAGGACAAAAAGAATGAATTGGGAAATAACTTGAAGAAAAACTCAGTTGATTACGATGATACCCTCAGGAAGAATCCACCTAGACTTCACTTGTTACCTACCACTGAACCATATGATTTCTTTACTTGGCTTGATCCGTAGGACTCCCTAACCTATATTAAACCCTCCCTCGAGGCGAATAACGTCTAACCCTAGGTTAATTAGTGGAACTCTTGTTTGCTTATAATAACCCCCTAGAATAGCAGTAAATCGATCTATGGACTCCCATATTAGGTTTCACCCTAATCCGGCAAAATCTCGTAACCCTATCTCTAGGTGTTCGACCAACTCTGCTTAATTATGCTAGATCTACTCTTAAGCAGCGTATATTCCTCCTCCACCTAAGCACATCAGATTTAGATTAAGTAACATAATTAAGAACAAACTAAGTAATTATAATATAATTCAGAAATCAAATAACAAGATTTATCTAGGTTTTATCCCCTTCAGGTATCTGAAGGGTTTAGTTCATGACAAACAAAGAAAACATCTCAAGAGAAAAGATAAAACAAAGCATAAGAAATTCCTAAAACCTCCTGAAGGAATTGAAGGAGAAATCCGTCGTCTTGAGTATAACCCTGGCTTCTTGGGATGGATCAACTGGCTATCTTCGAGTGATTCCCTCAACTCTGACCTTTCCGGCTTGGCTCTTTGGCCTAGCTTTTATGCCCCGGACAAAAGCCCTGGCAGAAGGCTTTTGCCGAACTCCCCTCTCAAGTTGCCCTCTTGGGTGTTTATATAGACTTTGAGATGCCTTACTTGGCCCCTAAGTATCCTAATTTAAGTAGAATTCCTAATTGGGTGTTTGAATAGGCTTTGGAATGTGTTTCTTTGCCTCCAAGTATCCTTTCCCGAATGAAATTACTCTTTCTAGCGACAGGGACACGGCCATGGCACACGCCCGTGTGGATCGTGGCCGGGTCGTGCTCGGACTTTTAATGAGGCATGGCCGTATTAGCTTTGGGCCAGGCCATGTTGATTTCTCTCTTGGCCCAATTTTGTCCGTTTTAAGCCCGTTTCTCATTCTTTTCATCCTTGCGTGCTTTCCTGAGTATAAAACATGAAAAGAAAGGATTAAGAGCACCCTTTTACATATATTGGGGGATAAGTCATCCTAAAACAAGCTAAATGTGGGATTAAAAAATGTTATAATTGCAGTTTATCAGTGGACTATGAGGTGGCCATGCATTACTACTTCCGTAAATTTTCATTTCTTTATTTAAACTTACTTTTACTTTGGGTTTTTCTTTTTTGCTATGTAATAAGGCCTCCATAACTTTAATTTGGGTTTTGATTTAATGCTGTTATTACATATTTTATGAGATGTCAAATATGAAGTTTTTCCAAAATAAAAATATAAATAATCATTTTTTTTCCAAATGTTAACAAAAGATGACATGCTAATAACTAAATAATTCGGAATTTTTCTTAAAACCTCAACAGTGTTTTCAAATGTCACGTTTATGAAATTCCCCAATTTCGGCTTTCGTAAAACAAACCTGTTTACGACTTTTAGTTCATTCTAATAAAGAGCTGGCAAGAAACCTTCAAACATAATTTTAAATTATCTTCAAGATGGAAAAACTAAACGAAAAGTTTTCTAAATTACAATGTTCCTTTAAAATTCAAAACTACCTTTCTCAAAACTACCTTTCCTGTAACATACCAGATTTGGTTGTAACGTATTGATCGGGTTTGGGGTGTTACAATTATGGTATCAGAGCCTAGGTTACAAAACTCAGTTGTGGAATGGCTTCAAAAATATTTTCAAGTTGGTTTGAAATATGGTTTAGAATACATATTTTCTGGAAGTATGGCACCGAGTCTATGGCACCAATCCGTACTGTAAGTCTTCTGACTACTGCTTGATTTCTTAAGAAAAGATTATATTATGTTGTGATTAATAGTTTTAAGAGATTCAATTTTAGAGATTGAGATCTTTAGGACTATGTTTTGCGAAGAACTACTTCTAATTCTATTTTCATAAGACTATCCGATAATAAACAGTGGAAGATATACTAATTCATAAAATTTTAATCAGATTAAGTCAATTTCGTAATCATGAGCGCTAGAGGACGTGGACGTGGTATACGTGGCCGTGGTAGAGGCCGGGGTGTTAAGGCTGAACCCTCAGAATCAGGGCATGGGCCGGAAGGTGAAGTGCCAGCATCACCAGTAGCGGAAGCGGGGTCTTAGGACCGACCTGGGGGGACTATGCTTTGTCCCAAGCTATGCTGTGTGTTTTGGAGCGGGTTGCTGGAGCAAGCACGGGATCAGTAGCTTGAAAATCTATTCCTGAGCGACTTCGAGCAAATGGGGTCAGGATATTTAGAGGCATTTCTGGTGTGGCTCCTAACGTAGCTGAGTATTACTGTGAGCGGTTGAACGAATCATGGACGATCTTGACTGTACCGCACAGGAAAAGTTGAAAGGAGTAGTGTCCCTCCTTCGAGATGAGGCATACAAATGGTAGCTCACAGTAAGGGATGGTACGTTAGCGAACCGTATTACCTGGGATTTCTTTAAGTCAGCGTCCCAGGGAAAGTATGTTGGGGCGAGTTATGTGGACGCTCAGAGGAAGATATTTCTAAACTTGGTCCAGGGGAATAAGTCGGTGGCTAAGTATGAGGCGGAGTTCCTGCGTTCAAGTCGCTACGCTCGGGGTATCATCGTAACTGATTACTAGCGTTGTGTTCAGTTTGAGGATGGTTTGAGGGACGAGTTGCGAGTACTGATAGTTCCGCAACGAGAAAGAGAGTTTGCTATTCCAGTTGAGAAGGAAAAAATAACTGAAGAGGTGAAGCGGTCGGAGAGGCAGAATCGGGATAAGGATAGGGGTAGGAATAAGAGGAACTTTGGGTCGTCAGAATCTGCTGGGGGTTCCCAAAAGAGGCTAGGTTTGATGGACCGAGTCGAGTTATGAAGCCTGTTGATGTTGGTCGGTCTTAACAGTGTGCCCGATGTGGGAAATTTCATTGAGGGGGTGTTGGGTAGGTAATAAAGGATGTTTCAGGTGCGGATCTATGGATCATCGGATAAGGGACTATCCACAAGAGCCAGACCAAGCGTGGTCAGTAGGTCAGGGCTATGCACAGTTCGGAAGAGGTGGGCAGCGGCCACCGAGAGGTCGTGGTCCGGTCAGAGGTGGAAATGGATTTGGTCGAGGTCGTGGAGCACCGGGCAAAAGTGTTAGGGGTATAGAAGCAAGACAGCCTGGATTGGTTTATGCAGCTAGACGTCGAGAGGATGGTGATGCACCGGACGTCATAACCAGTATGTTCCTTATTTTTGGTGTGCCCTTTACAACTTTGATAGATATTGGGTCTACACATTCATATGTTGCTAGTATTGTGTCTGAAACCTTGAGTATAGGATCTGAGGTTGCTTCTAGAGAAATGACTGTGATTAGCTCTTTAGGACAATCTGTAGTGGTGAACAAACTATTTAAGAGTGTGCCTTTAGAAGTGCAAGGGATTGTTTTCCTGGCTCATTTGATGGAATTGTCGTTTAGAGAGTTCGACTTGATTTTAAGCATGGACTGGTTAGTTAAGTATCGAGCAAACTTGGATTGTGCTACTAAGCGCATGATGTTGAAGACTCTCGAGGATAAGGAGGTGCTAGTGATAGGTGAAAGAAGGAATTATCTGTCCAATGTGGTGTCTGCATTAAAGGCTGAAAGGATGGTGCGAAAAGGGTGTGAGGCATTCTTAGCTTTCATCAGTGCTTTGGGAGCCAAAGAATTGTCTGTAAAGGATGTTAGAACAGTGAAAGAGTTCTCGGACGTCTTTCCAGAAGAGCTTCCAGGGTTACCTTCGGATCGCGAGGTGGAGTTCGGCATTGATCTACTTCCGGGAATAGCTCCAGTGTCCGTTGCCCTATATAGGATGGCACCGAAGGAGCTGGTAGAACTTAAAGCTCAGATTCAGGAGTTGTTGGACCGTGGTTTTATCCGACCAAGTGTGTCTTCGTGGGGAGCACTGATGTTATTTGTTAAGAAAAAGGACGGGTCGATGCAGATGTGCATTGACTACAGGCAGCTGAACAAGTTGACGATTAAGAACAAATACCCGTTGCCAAGGATTGATGACCTGTTCGATTAGCTGCGAGGTGCTTCGGTCTTCTCAAAGATAGACTTGAGGTCGGGGTATCATCAGTTAAAGGTTAAGGAGGTGGATATTCATAAGAATGCTTTCCGAACTCGTTATGGTCACTACGAGTTCTTAGTGATGCCGTTTGGGTTGAGGAATGCACCAGCTGCATTTATGGATATGATGAACCGAGTATTCCAACCGTATCTAGATCGGTTTGTCATAGTGTTCATAGACGATATCTTGGTTTATTCAAGGACGGAAGAGGAGCATGATTCACATCTTCGGATTGTTCTGTAGATTTTGAGAGAGAAGCAATTGTATGCCAAATTCAGCAAGTGTGAATTTTGGTTGAGGGAAGTTACCTTTTTGGGGCATGTTGTGTCTGTCGAGGGGATTAGGTTTAATCCCTGAAAGATTGAAGCTGTTTTGGATTAGAAACCACCGAAGTCGGTAGCAAAAATTCAAAGCTTCTTTGGGTTAGCTGGGTACTACAAAAGGTTCATTGAGGGATTTTCGTTGATTGCTGCCCCATTAACCAAGCTATTACGAAGGGGATATCGTTTGTATGGACAGATAAACAGCAGGAAAGCTTTGAGAAGTTGAAGAGGATTTTGACGGAGGCACCAGTATTGATTCAGCCTGAGGCTGGAAAGGAGTTTGTCGTCTATTGTGATGTGTCGCACACAGGGTTAGGATGTGTGTTGATGCAATAAGGGAAGGTGGTAGCGTATGTGTCTCGGCAATTAAGACTGCATGAAGTGAATTATCCCACTCATAATTTGGATTTAGCTGCGGTAGTGTTCGCTTTGAAGATTTGGAGACACTACTTGTATGGAGAAAAGTCAATTATCTACACCGATCATAAGAGCCTAAAATATCTCCTTACCCAGAAGGAGTTGAATTTAAGGCAGCGGAGGTGGATTGAATTGTTAAAAGACTATGACTGCTCGATTGAGTATCACCCAGGTAAAGCTAACGTAATGGCGGATGCTTTGAGCCGTAAGGTGATATCAAATTTGAGGGCAATGTTTGTTCACCTCAGCTCGTATGGAGATGGAAGCTTGCTGGCCGAACTTCAAGTGAAGCCTTCATGGGTAGGTCAGATTAAGGAAAAACAGTTGTCAGATGAATTGTTAAGTTCTCGACTTCAGCAAGTGGAAGGTGGTGAGACAGAAGGTTTTGGTCTGAACAGTGATGGAGTATTATGCTTTCATGGAAAACTTTGTATGCCGAAGGATTCCGAGTTGAGGCAGAGGATTCTACAGGAGGCGCTTAGTAACCCATACGCTATGCATCCCGGTGGGAGTAAGTTGTATCAAGATTTGCGTGAACAATATTGGTGGCCAGGTCTGAAGCAAGAAGTTACTGAGTTTGTGGGTAAATGCTTGACGTGTCAGCAGGTGAAGGCAAAGCATCAGTTGCCTTCGGGGTTGTTACAGCCAGTGAAGATTCCACTTTGAAAGTGGGAGAGGATAATGATGGATTTTGTTAGTGGGCTATCTCTTACGCCTACTAGGAAAGATTCGGTGTGGGTGTTTGTCGATCGGTTGACGAAGTCCACTCACTTCATACTGTTGACTACTCATTACAGAAGTTAGCCAAGCTGTATGTAGCAGAGAGTGTAAGATTACATGGGGTACCAGTGTCTATCATATCAGATAGAGACCCTAGGTTTACATCGCGATTCTGGAAGGCGTTACATAAACCGTTGGGTACAAGACTGGATTTCAGCACGGCGTTTCATCCTCAGACTGATGGTCAGTCAGAGAGGGTAATTCAGATTCTGGAAGACATGTTGAGAGGTTGTGTTATCGACTTCAGGGGTAGTTGGGAGGGTTTCTTACCGTTGGCAGAATTTACGTACAACAATAGCTATCAATCCAGCATTCAGATGGCACCCTACGAAGCATTGTATGGTCGTAAGTGTCGTACTCCTACCTGCTGGACAGAGTTAGGTGAGCGACAGTTGTTGGGTCTGGAATTGGTTTCAGAGACGGAGGAAAAGGTTAAGTTGATTCGGGCTCAGTTGAAGGAAGCTTCCGACATGCAGAAATCGTTAGAGATCTGAAGCGTAAAGAAATAGAATTTTCAGTGGGTGATTAAGTGTTCCTAAAAGTTTCACCTTGGAAGAAGGTTCTAAGATTTGGACGGAAGGGTAAGCTGAGCCCCAGATTCATTGGGCTTTATCGAGTGTTGAAACGTGTGGGACCAGTAGCGTATCAGCTTGAGTTACCTCCGGTGTTGAATCGGATACATGATGTATTCCATGTTTCAATGTTAAGGCGCTATCGTTCAGATCCATCTCACATAGTGCCGGTGGAAGAAATTGAAGTAAGACCTGGTTTATCTTTTGAAGAAGAACCAGTGCAGATCTTAGATCGAGATGTTAAGGTGTTGAGAAGAAAGTCGGTTCTGTTGGTTAAAGTTTTATGGCAGAATCACGGTTCAGAGGAAGCCACGTGGGAGCCAGAGGATATGATACGACAACAATACCCTTACCTCTTTTGATCAGGTAAATTTCGAGGCTGAAATTTCTTTAAGGGGGTAGAACTGTAACATCCTAGAATTAGGGGTTCTGCATTTTATGTTTTTTTGTGTGCTTGGCTTGTTCTCCTTTCTATTTAGATGTACTTGGGGGTCTTGGGGAGGCTCGGGTTCAAGCCAGAGCCTTGGTGAAATTTTGGTATTTGGGCATAAGGGGGGAGAGCTAGTGGAAGCAGGCCTTAAGATTATTTGCGTGTGCTTGTTGACACAAAGGAGCTTGTGTCCAAATGAAGGTGGCGTCATTAGTAGAGCAAGGGCGAAGGAGTTCGAGTCCCATCTGCAGCATCTATATCTTTAATTTTTGTGCTCAAGGAGATGAGGAGGTAGCATTCGGCTGGGACTCTTCTAGGAGGAGTTTGAATGGGTCAAATGAATTTGAAATGGATGGATGAGAGGCGATGGGGGAGTTGAAGTGGTCAAATTAGTTTGAATGGGTGATGGGGAGCAAATTGTGGAGTAAAATAAGGGATTTGGAGTGTGGTGGAGGTGTTGGCCGAATGTTGGGAATTGGGGGGAGAATTTCGGCTATATGATGTAGTTGGCTAGGAATTTCGGCATTGCGGTGGGTGATTTAAAAAACAGAGAGCTCTTAGTGTGTGTGTGTCGAAATGTTCTACTTGGGATTAAGTATTTTTTTTACGTTTTCAGTTTTGATAACTCAAGCATTTGGGGTCATTTCTTGTTAACTCTTTCCTGCTAGTGCCGAAATACTCAAGCCTCCTCTCTTCATCTTTTCTTCTCTTCAATTTGGTGTTGGCCGAAACTTCTTTGCACCTCTCTTCTCGTCTTTCTCTTTTCTTTCTCCTAAGCCATTGGTTTCTTTTGTGTTATCAAGAGCTGAACCTCTCATTCATCTCCTACTATTTGCTTCTCCTCCATAACCGAACCTTAACTTTCTCCTTTACATCTCTACCTTCTTCATTAAAACCGAAACCTCTACTTCTTTTGTTCTTGTTTAGTTTCCTCCCTAGCCAAACTTGGGGTGTCTTCTATTATTACTGCCAGAGCTGAATTTCCTTGGGTTCCATTCGGCTTTTCTTTGTTCTAGGTAAGGTTCTCTTCTTTTATTTTATTCATGGTCATTCTTTTCATCCCCTTTTCTTCCAAAAAGAAGCTGAATCTCTCCTGGTGGCAACTAAACCCGTTTCTTTTGTTCTGTGCCTTTTAGCCGAACCCTAAGAACCAAAGGGCTAGTTGGTTGCCGAGGGTCTTCTCTTCAATCGGTTCTTGTTTGTGCAGTAAGAGAGACTCTTTCAATTCTTTCTCTATTTTCTTTCGGTTCTATGTGGTTAGAGTTGAATGGCTATTTTGTTATTGATGTTAGTTCGCGGCTAATCTCTTCTTTTCTCCTCTTAACATGGCATGTTTGCTTTGGATTAGAATATTTAGCCAAGTTTATCTGTGTTCGGTTCATTCTTTGACCAAGGTAAGAAAGTTCTCTTAATTCGGGTTTACCTATTCCTTTTTCTCTTTCGATTGCCTTAACCCAATCTCCTGATCAAAGATTCTCTTCATGGATGCGAGTGCTAGTCAATCTAAAGAGGGGAGTGGGCTCGTAGTCTCTGCTCCTAAGTTTAAATGACGTGTTGTGGCGGCGGTTCGAGACTTTCCACTGGGTTGTGGTAGAGAGCCGACGTCTGTTTGGGATAGACAAATCGCGGTTCTTCTTGCTAGTGAGAGTGTCGACGATCTAGAGTGTTTAGTTTTACGCGTAATTAGGTGTGTAATGCTCACACTCTCCTTTATTATTTCGCATTAATAACTGTGTTGGTTAAAAGCCGAAACGACTGTGTGAACAGTTGAGATACCGTTGTGGGTAAGGTTGGAGACACCGGGTAAGTACCTCTATGATTCTACTTTCGACTATATATATGTATGATTTGATTATCTGTTGTACATTGGAGATATGTTTGCATTCATCTCAGTATGATAACATGTTGCATGGGCTTTGGGATATGATATTAAAAGGGGAAGTGTGATTCAGTGACTGTCACAGTGGTTTGGTACCACAGTGGGTTGGCCCCACATATTTTTATCAGTGACTATGTCACAGTGGTTTGGTACCACAGTGGTTTGGCACCACATATATATTTATCAGTGACTGTCACAGCGGTTTGGTAACACAGTAGTTTGGCCCCACATATAATTAGCAGTGATTGTCATAGTGGTTTGGTACCACTGTGGGTTGGCCCCACATATATTTATCAGTGACTATGTCATAGTGGTTTGGTACCACAGTGGTTTGGAACCACAGTGGCTTGGTGCCACGGGTGTTTGGCTGATTTAGGTGATGTAGATGATGGAAAACTAGGTTGGGCTGGGCTACATTGCATACACTTTTAATATGCCATGTTGTGAGGGCTAAGGCCCAATGTGCTTCTGTGGGCTTAGGCCTAGATTGCGTGGTAAGGGGAATTACACACTGAGTCTTGGTGACTCACCCCTCTGCTTAATTTTACAGGTAACCCCTAGTTGCGAATTTGGAGCCGAGGTGGACTATGAGGTGGCCATGCATTACTACTTCCGTAAATTTTCATTTCTTTATTTAAACTTACTTTTACTTTGGGTTTTTCTTTTTTGCTATGTAATAAGGCCTCCATAACTTTAATTTGGGTTTTGATTTAATGCTATTATTACATATTTTATGAGATGTCAAATATGAAGCTTTTCCAAAATAAAAATATAAACAATCATTTTTTTTCCAAATTTTAACAAAAGTTGACATACGAATAACTAAATAATTCAGAATTTTTCTTAAAACCTCAACAGTGTTTTCAAATGTCACATTTATGAAATTCCCCAATTTTGGCTTTCGTAAAACAAACCTGTTTACGACTTTTAGTTCATTCTAATAAAGAGCTGGTAAGAAACCTTCAAACAGAATTTTAAATTATCTTCAAGATGGAAACACTAAATGAAAAGTTTTCTAAATTACAATGTTCCTTTAAAATTCAAAATTACCTTTCCTGTAATATACCAGATTTGGTCGTAATGTATTGACCGGGTTTGGGGTGTTACATGAAATGTGTATGTAATTTAACCCTGTCTATTCAATAATGGTTGTTGTTGTTCTATTTCAAAACAGGTCAAGAGTTTATATACTTAAAACATTTACAAATTTGTTTTTTATTCTTATTAGAAGTTTTTCTTCTAACAAATTTTTTCTTTTTATCATTACTATTTTTATTTCCTGGTTTCCATTTAGCTAATTTATATTTTTTATTCTTTTTGTAGGGTTTTGAACGTATGGTGTTACATCCAAACTCCCATTCTCCTTCTAACATTTTTGTACAATATCTATGACTTAATTTATTTTTGACTTGTTTAGCCGCTTTGCTTTGTAAACAGTGTAAATAATTCTTTCTTTGGCAAAATTAATTCTATTGCCTATAGTATCTATATTTGAAATATTTGTATTATTATCATTACTGCACTTAATTATGAAAGAAGCATATTTGTTTATGCAAATTTCATCCCAAGGTGGTGGTAATTTATGAAAATATTGGTTTTTCCAATGATCAATACTATCATCTTTTAGCTTTTGATATTCATGAAGAAATTTTTTAGAAAAATCTTCTAAATATCTAATATCACATAATTTTAATTTTGACAAGATATAGCTGGCTTGGCTATCCTGATCTTTTTTATTAGAATAACCGCAAAATTCTGTTTTTAGAATTGAGGTTAATCCTTTTAATAAATCTTTAGGGGTACTTATTTGATTAATAAGCTGACTTTTTGTTCTCTTCCTTTCTCAGATTCTTCCCATCGTCTGAGAAATTGTAGAACATCCCCTTGAAAAGTTCCTACAAAGTAGTTTAAGAACTTTTCCTTTGTCCAGACTGTACTGTTGTTGTTTACAACAATAGTCATAGACTGTGCCCAATCATCTATTGTTTTTTCAAAGTCTGATATGGGAATATTAGTTAAATCTAAATATACTCCTCCTTGAGCAACATTTCTTTTATTAAGATCATCAACCTTATAGGGTATAGGTGTAGGTTGACTAGTTTCTCCTGGAGTTTCTAATTTTATATCATTAGTATTTATGTTTTCTATATTATTATCTAATATTCTTGTTGTGTTTTCAACAATTTCATATTTTTTATTAATAGCTCTCAGATTATCATCTTTTTGAAGATCTGAGTCTATTTTTCTCTTTCCATGAGGATCTTTCTTATCAATTTCCCATGGTTTTGGGGCTTGATATTCATATGGATCCGGGGGTTCCGTTTCCATAGGATCTGGAATTTCTATATTTTCTTCTGTTGAGGTTTCTTCCTCTTCAGAATTATTATTGCTATTAACATTAATATTTATAGCCATATTATTAGAATTACTACTTTCTGTAGATTCTAAAATATAACTATCATTTTCATTATTATTATTATTATTATTATCATTATTATTATTATTATTATCATTATCATCATATTCTAACATATAATGATAATTGTACTTATCAAAAAGTTCTTTATGTTCTTCATAAAGATCTTCTATTAATTTTAAATACTCTACTTTTTCATAGCTATCATCTGTTTTAGAAAATTGGCTTTTCCAATGTTCTATCAGATTTTTATAAGTATTAAAGTCATATTTTTGTGATTTTTCTGTTTTTTCAATTTTTTCTTTTGTTTTTTCATTTTTTATATAATTAGTAGATGAGGATTCTTCTGACGAATCTTCCTCAGATAAAGCTAATATATAATTACTATTACCATAATATAAAGGTCCGAAATCAGATTCTTTATTATTACTAATATTTATAACCTGATCTAATTTATTATTTACATCGGATAATAACTCCTTAGATTTGCTATTCAAATCTAAATCAGTTACTTCTCCCATATTATCTATTTTTTCTTCTACTTTACTAATTTTAGTATATAATTTACCAAAATATGTATTAGTTAAATCTATTAAACTATTGATACCCATACTAAGAACCGAAACAGAATTTTCATTCTTAGAGTCTATATGCATAGCATGATTACAAGTTTTATCTTTATATAAACAATCTATTTGTTCCATTATTATTATCCCTGGTACCTAAAACCGTCTGTGTCTTAACGTCCTCTCAACGCCAACAACGTCCCTCTCGGACTCAACGGCTACGAAGACTAACGACAGATATATGGGTTTTGAGATAATAACAGCGAAATAAACAGAGTTGAAACACAAAGATAGAAACTTACAATGATACCAAGATATTAGAACTCCAGAAATCGTTACTCCGGGGCTCCTAGAAGAGGATATCTGATACCAGCTACGGGGGAGGGAGGAGGGAGGAGAGTATGTGCAAGCGGAAGGGATCTCTAATATCTACTTAGTATTGCTGGGTAGTAGAAGATAGATAATTTACAAAAGAAAAACAGAGAATATGATTTCGGTAAAAGATGATTTTTGAAATTATATTATGGTAAAAGATGATGCCTCTCAGGCTTACAAGAATGCCTATTTATAACTAAAATTCTAAACTAGAATCTAATTACAATTGAGGTCCGAAATAATTGTTCGGATAAGAATAAAAATTAAATTCTAATTTAATTACAATTGGAATCCGAATAGTATCCTGATAAGGACACATTAATTGTCCGCTTCTTGGTGGCTTCCAAGTAGCTTCCTTTAATTGATGGATGCCATCTTGGTTGCTTCCAGGTGGCTTCCTTCTTTGGACGGATGCTATGTTGGCTTTTTCCACGTAGCTTCCATGAACAGTGTATTGATAAGGATGCTTTTGGATGTTTTCCACGTAGCTTCCTTTTCTGGACGGATGCCATTATGGTATTTCCACGTAGCTTCCTTTTCTGGACGGATGCCATTATGGTGTTTCCACGTAGCTTCCTTTTCTGACAATGTCTGCTGCTTGCATCATTGCTTACGTCATGACATTGATTGTTGATTACATCATTGTCTGCGTCACTTGGATGCTGACTGGTTGTCATCTTCCAATTTTGTCTTCATCCTTCTTGGATGTTTCTCAGGTTCATTTCCTCGATCTCGTCAAGGTGTAATGATTCCGGTGACGGGACTGGTGTGTTCCATTGTTCCCATGTTTTTCGGATCTCCGCTGCTAACGGATAGTCTCCGATTTCCATATCTGCTATTTGTGTTAATAACGAAATGGCTTCTTCATTGCTTTCATCCTGGTGGTTTCCAGTGTTGTAAGCTAAAATTCTTCTTCCATCTGTCCAATATTTGACAGTATCTTGATGGAGAAGGTGTCGAGCCATGCTCATAAGATCAATTCCGGCTTGGACTTGATACTTGTTGAAATTGTTATAGCACTCATCAATGATTTTTGACAAATGCTCTGGATCTTCTCTGACTGCTGCTAGGGCTTTTCCCGAGAACAGAGTGTTTATGTTCCAGATTTGATAAGGCTGATGAAATTTTTCTTCTTCAGCGAAACCAATGAGACTGTTTATCTCAATGTGAAAATAATAGACAAAATCGTCTATGTTTACAAAATTTGATAGCCGGGATTTGACTATCGCAGGAAAATCTTTTAATAAATCAAAAGAGAGATTTTGGACTGTTATTTCTTTAACAAATCCCCATTCAATACTGGTTATATCAAATGGCTCATGATTTAATCGAAATTTTATAACAGGAGTTTTTTCTCCCATGTCATTTGTAAAAACAAATGCTTGTGAAAAATATTTCGAAAATGTTTCTAAAAATAGAGCTTGCTGTTTGCAAATGGCTCTGTTTATTTTCGAAAATATTTCTGAAGGTAAAATTTGTCTACATTTGTTATATAGACATTTTCGAAACAATTTATTAATAATAGGAGTGTTTCTCCCTTTATTAATAAAGTATTGAAATATATCAAGAAGATTGTTTATCTCCTTAATATCCATATATTCAATTAGGATATCGTCCCAATCTCTGTATAAAATAGATTTTAATAATAATTCTTCAGATTTTTCTTGAGTTGTTTTTTCAACTAAGAACTCTGAGAATTGGGTAAGAGCTTTTCTGAAACTAGCCCTTTGTTCCAAAATATGGTTTTTCCATATTCTGTCAATGAAATGGTAGTAGTCTGGGGGTAAGCCTGGATTATAAAAATCCTTTAGATTCGAGAATTCAGAGTTTTGTTGTTTTTTCAACAAAGCATCTGCATATTTGAGAATTTCGGAATCGGTGTAAGGCTTTTGAGAGAATTGAGAATAACAATCTACCGGTGTTGGTGATTGCGATCCAATTGGTTGGTTTACCAATTGATATGGTAAATAATATCCCTGGTTAGGATAAAATTGTACCTGTGTTGATGCAGCCATAAATTCTTGTTTAGAACTTATATTTGCAGGTGCAGAAATAAATTCTTGTTTAGAATTTATTTGTGTAGAAATAAATCCTTGTTTAGGACTTACTTGTGCAGGCTGAAATCCTTGTTTAGGACTTTTTTGAGCAGGAATGATTCCTTGGTTTGGACTCATTTGTTTTGCGAAAATAAATCCTTGGTTAGGATTTTTTCCTTTATTGGGTTTTTTATGGACAGTTCTCCATCCATCATTTTCTATTAGAGGTTGTTTACCTCTATCCATTAGTCCTGCTAAGATAATCAGCAATCATATTGTTAGTTCCTTTTATATAAACAACATCAAAATTAAATTGGCACAATTCATTGTACCATCTAATTCTTCGGGAACAGTTTCTAAACTTTTATTAGTTAGAAATTGTTTTACTGCCTGATTATCAGTTTTTATTATAAAATGTTCAGGTGCTAAGTATATAAGGAATTTTTTTATTCCTTTTTTTATTGCTAATAACTCTTTCTCATAAATAGCATAATTTATTTCATTGGATTTGAATTTTCCTGAGTTATAACCGCAAATTAATTCTTCATTACCAATTGTTTTGGCTTTTAGAACACGTCCCCAATTTTTTTCGGAGGCGTCTGTTTCTAGGATTAGTTTATCACCTTGTTTAGGTAAATAAACTTTAGGAGTATAATTTATTTCAGATTTTATTTTTTTAATAATATCTGAATCTTTTTTAGTCCAATCAAAAGATTTATCCTTTTTTAATTTTTCATATAATTCATCTAGTTTTTTAGATAAATTAGGAAAAAAATTTCTTCCATAATTAACGATTCCTAAAAATTGTTGCAGTTGTTTCTTATCAACAATATTTTCAGGAAATTCTTTTATTTTAACAATAATATGATCTTGGAGTTTAAGACCATTGGATGATAATATTAATCCTAGAAATTCTATTTCAGTTTTTTCTAATTCGATTTTCTTGGGACTTAATATTATTCCATGTTTTATAAACTCCCTAGCTATAATATTTAGATGTTTTCTATGTTTTTCCAGTGTTTCTGAAAAAATTAGAATATCATCTATATACACCACACAAAATTTTTTATATTTTTTAAAAATAGAGTCCATCCATCTTTGGAAGACTTGTGGTGCATTACATAATCCAAAGGGCATTACTTTCCAATGGTAATGTCCATTCGGTGCACTAAAGGCTGTCAAAGGTTTGGATTCTTCTGTAAGCATGATTTGCCAAAATCCTGATTTACAATCAAATTTACTAAAATATTTAGCTTGTTTAGCTTGATTAATTAATACATCTTTTCGTGGAATGAAGTATCCATCAAAAATAGTATTTTGATTTAGTCTTTTGTAATTAATGACCATTCTAGCTTTTCCTCTTTTGATTTCAGCATGGTTTCTTACCATGAAAGCAGGACTAGAATGTGGACTAGTAGTTTCTTCTATTAATCCTTTTTCAAGTAATTCTTTTACTTGTATATCAAATTCGTCTATATCTTGTTTAGTATAGACCATTGGTTTTACTCTAATAATTTTATTGGGGTTTTCCAATTTTATAGAGCAATACCTAGGACTATTTTTCCATAATTTTAGTGGTTCTTCACTAAAATTATTTTCTAAGATTTTAAACAACCAATGATTTGTTTCAAGTTGTTTAATATGTTCTTTAGGAGGAGTAAAATTTTTATCACAAATATATTTGTGATTTTCTACTAGAGGTATTTCTACTGAAGTGTTTTCAGTAGTTAATATAACCAAGCTTTTATCAATAGAAAAGGGTAAATGTTGAAAGATAAAATTATTTCCCAATAATATATCACCATGCATTTCATGAAAACATAATATTTTAGGAATTACAAATCTAACATTGTTTATGTAGATTGGTATATTTTTAGCTTTAAATAAAATTAAAGTTTCTATACCATTAACACCCACAGCTCTAATAGGATTTTTCATAAGTTCCCATTTTTCTGAGGGTATAGCATTTTCTCTACAGCTACTAGTTGTAGCTCCAGTATCAAGTAAAGCATTTAAAGAATACGTTTTATATTCTCTAAATTGGAATGTAATTTCTATATAAGTATAATATTTTCTTGGTTGAAAATTTGAAAAAGTAATAATATCTTTCTTACCAAATTTCATTTGTTGAATTATTGGTTTTTCCAATTTTTAGACAAATGAACTGGTTTTAATTCCATTAGAAATTTGTTTTCCCAATGTTTTTTAGGTTTAATATTTCCATACGGATCTTTCTTATCAATTTCCCATGGTTTCGGGGCTTGATAATCATACGGATCCGGGGGTTCCGTTTCCATAGGATCTGGAATTTCTATATTTTCTTCTGTTGAGTTTCTTCCTCTTCAGAATTATTATTGCTATTAACATTAATATTTATAGCCATATTATTAGAATTACTACTTTCTGTAG
This sequence comes from Gossypium australe, assembly GCA_005393395.2. Classification (NCBI taxonomy): domain Eukaryota; kingdom Viridiplantae; phylum Streptophyta; class Magnoliopsida; order Malvales; family Malvaceae; genus Gossypium; species Gossypium australe. The sequence continues at coordinate 66,381,987 of CM016620.1, forward strand.
ATTCTAAAATATAACTATCATTTTCATTATTATTATTATTATTATTATTATTATTATTATATTATTATTATTATTATTATTATTATCATTATCATCATATTCTAACATATAATGATAATTGTACTTATCAAAAAGTTCTTTATGTTCTTCATAAAGATCTTCTATTAATTTTAAATATTCTACTTTTTCATAGCTATCATCTGTTTTAGAAAATTGGCTTTTCCAATGTTCTATCAGATTTTTATAAGTATTAAAATCATATTTTGTGTTTTTCTGTTTTTTCAATTTTTTCTTTTGTTTTTTCATTTTTTATATAATTAGTAGATGAGGATTCTTCTGACGAATCTTCCTCAGATAAAGCTAATATATAATTACTATTACCATAATATAAAGGTCCGAAATCAGATTCTTTATTATTACTAATATTTATAACCTGATCTAATTTATTATTTACATCGGATAATAACTCCTTAGATTTGCTATTCAAATCTAAATCAGTTACTTCTCCCATATTATCTATTTTTTCTTCTACTTTACTAATTTTAGTATATAATTTACCAAAATATGTATTAGTTAAATCTATTAAACTATTGATACCCATACTAAGAACCGAAACAGAATTTTCATTCTTAGAGTCTATATGCATAGCATGATTACAAGTTTTATCTTTATATAAACAATCTATTTGTTCCATTATTATTATCCCTGGTACCTAAAACCGTCTGTGTCTTAACGTCCTCTCAACGCCAACAACGTCCCTCGGACTCAACGGCTACGAAGACTAACGACAGATATATGGGTTTTGAGATAATAACAGCGAAATAAACAGAGTTGAAACACAAAGATAGAAACTTACAATGATACCAAGATATTAGAACTCCAGAAATCGTTACTCCGGGGCTCCTAGAAGAGGATATCTGATACCAGCTATGGGGGAGGGAGGAGGGAGGAGAGTATGTGCAAGCGGAAGGGATCTCTAATATCTACTTAGTATTGCTGGGTAGTAGAAGATAGATAATTTACAAAAGAAAAACAGAGAATATGATTTCGGTAAAAGATGATTTTTGAAATTATATTATGGTAAAAGATGATGCCTCTCAGGCTTACAAGAATGCCTATTTATAACCAAAATTCTAAACTAGAATCTAATTACAATTGAGGTCCGAAATAATTGTTCGGATAAGAATAAAAATTAAATTCTAATTTAATTACAATTGGAATCCGAATAGTATCCTGATAAGGACACATTAATTGTCCGCTTCTTGGTGGTTTCCAAGTAGCTTCCTTTAATTGGTGGATGCCATCTTGGTTGCTTCCAGGTGGCTTCCTTCTTTGGACGGATGCTATGTTGGTTTTTCCACGTAGCTTCCTTGAACAGTGTGTTGATAAGGATGCTTTTGGATGTTTTCCACGTAGCTTCCTTCTTTGGACGGATGCCATTATGGTGTTTCCACGTAGCTTCCTTTTCTGGACGGATGCCATTATGGTGTTTCCACGTAGCTTCCTTTTCTGACAATGTCTGCTGCTTGCATCATTGCTTACGTCATGACATTGATTGTTGATTACATCATTGTCTGCGTCACTTGGATGCTGACTGGTTGTCATCTTCCAATTTTGTCTTCATCCTTCTTGGATGTTTCTCAGGTTCATTTCCTCGATCTCGTCAAGGTGTAATGATTCCGGTGACGGGACTGGTGTGTTCCATTGTTCCCATGTTTCTCGGATCTCCGCTGCTAACGGATAGTCTCCGATTTCCATATCCGCTATTTGTGTTAATAACGAAATGGCTTCTTCATTGCTTTCATCCTGGTGGTTTCCAGTGTTGTAAGCTAAAATTCTTCTTCCATCTGTCCAATATTTGACAGTATCTTGATGGAGAAGGTGTCGAGCCATGCTCATAAGATCAATTCCGGCTTGGACTTGATACTTGTTGAAATTGTTATAGCACTCATCAATGATTTTTGACAAATGCTCTGGATCTTCTCTGACTGCTGCTAGGGCTTTTCCCGAGAACAGAGTGTTTATGTTCCAGATTTGATAAGGCTGATGAAATTTTTCTTCTTCAGCGAAACCAATGAGACTGTTTATCTCAATGTGAAAATAATAGACAAAATCGTCTATGTTTACAAAATTTGATAGCCGGGATTTGACTATCGCAGGAAAATCTTTTAATAAATCAAAAGAGAGATTTTGGACTGTTATTTCTTTAACAAATCCCCATTCAATACTGGTTATATCAAATGGCTCATGATTTAATCGAAATTTTATAACAGGAGTTTTTTCTCCCATGTCATTTGTAAAAACAAATGCTTGTGAAAAATATTTCGAAAATGTTTCTAAAAATAGAGCTTGCTGTTTGCAAATGGCTCTGTTTATTTTCGAAAATATTTCTGAAGGTAAAATTTGTCTACATTTGTTATATAGACATTTTCGAAACAATTTATTAATAATAGGAGTGTTTCTCCCTTTATTAATAAAGTATTGAAATATATCAAGAAGATTGTTTATCTCCTTAATATCCATATATTCAATTAGGACATCGTCCCAATCTCTGTATAAAATAGATTTTAATAATAATTCTTCAGATTTTTCTTGAGTTGTTTTTTCAACTAAGAACTCTGAGAATTGGGTAAGAGCTTTTCTGAAACTAGCCCTTTGTTCCAAAATATGGTTTTTCCATATTCTGTCAATGAAATGGTAGTAGTCTGGGGGTAAGCCTGGATTATAAAAATCCTTTAGATTCGAGAATTCAGAGTTTTGTTGTTTTTTCAACAAAGCATCTGCATATTTGAGAATTTCGGAATCGGTGTAAGGCTTTTGAGAGAATTGAGAATAACAATCTACCGGTGTTGGTGATTGCGATCCAATTGGTTGGTTTACCAATTGATATGGTAAATAATATCCCTGGTTAGGATAAAATTGTACCTGTGTTGGTGCAGCCATAAATTCTTGTTTAGAACTTATATTTGCAGGTGCAGAAATAAATTCTTGTTTAGAATTTATTTGTGTAGAAATAAATCCTTGTTTAGGACTTACTTGTGCAGGCTGAAATCCTTGTTTAGGACTTTTTTGAGCAGGAATGATTCCTTGGTTTGGACTCATTTGTTTTGCGAAAATAAATCCTTGGTTAGGATTTTTTCCTTTATTGGGTTTTTTATGGACAGTTCTCCATCCATCATTTTCTATTAGAGGTTGTTTACCTCTATCCATTAGTCCTGCTAAGATATCAGCAAACATTAGTAAAAATTACTATTTATTAATGGTATTTCTATAGAATTATTTTCTATAGATAAAATAACCGATTTCTTATTGACAATAAAAGGTAAATATTGATTAATAAAATTATTACCAAGTAATATATCACCAATCATATTAGGTAAACATAATAATTTAGGTATTATAAATCTAACATTGTTTATGTAGATTGGAATGTTTTTTGCTTTATAATAAACAGCAGTTTTTCTACCATTTATTCCATTAATATTTATTATCTTTTTTACAGGTATCCAGTATTCTTCTGGAATGGCATTTCTTTTGCAACTACTTGTTGTAGCTCCTGTATCTAATAATGCATGTAAAGAATATTTTTTATAATCTTTATCATGTAATGTAATTTTAATATATTTATTAGTAATATTTTCTTCCGAATATTGTATATTTTCTATTCTAGAGTTTCTAGAAATAGAATTTCTACTTGGAGTAGTAGGGAAAATAGGAATTTGAATTGTTTTCATCCCTATTGGTGTATTTATACCTTCATTATCTTCTTCCTCTTCTGGTTGAGAGTTAGAAGGTAATACTAAATTATCATCAGTGTTAGTAATCAGATTATTTCTGAAATATAACTTATCACCAGATGACATATATTCAATAGTACTTACCGGTTTAGAAGTACTAGCATTATTAGTCTTATCAATTATCCAGTCTTTTGGAATTGATAAATCTTTTAAATGTAATAGCTTTGGTTGAATTTCTGTAGTAAATTTATTGGGCTCAAAAAGCTCAATAATTTTATTATTAATCTCTTTTATTTCAACCTCTGCCGTATTAGTATATTCATTAATAGAAGTCCAGCTGATTGCTAAATCTTCTGCTAAATCACTTATATCAGAATTTTTGTCTGAATTCTAAGGCATAGACACTCTTCTATTAGAGGGTCTGTTATGGAAATAAAGTAATTTGGTTTAACTTTAAATCCTATAACACCTGTATGTAGATTAGATTGAATACCTCCAATAAGTGCTTTTATTGGATTTTCAAATCTTTTATCTAATAATACTGCTAAAATAGGAACATCATGACCTCTTCTGAATAAAGCTCTAATTGTTATCATGATAACTCCTAAATGTATATATCTGACCTGAGGATAGTTTTTTCTAATCCTTTTTATTTTTTCTTTAGTAAATAAGGGGATTTCTGTTAACCCACCTTTGGTATCCTTAGCGACTGTGTTGCCACTAATTTTTTCTATGTGTCTTTTTGACCATAGTTTAAACTTAGAAATTTTATAAATTTCTTCTTTGAAATATGATTTTTATTAATCTTTTCTATCATATCATCGGAAAAATCTATTTCTTCTCCGATTAGATTTCCTAATTTTATATCCTGTTGTTCAGGATTAGGAAATTTCTTCTAACTTGTTGTTAGAACTACTTCCTATCATAAAAATATTCCTCAGAACCTATTAGGAATTTGTTTTCCCAATATTTCTTTGGTTTAATATTTCCATACGGATTTTCTTATCAATTTCCCATGGTTTCGGGGCTTGATATCATACGGATCCGGGGGTTCCGTTTCCATAGGATCTGGAATTTCTATATTTTCTTCTGTTGAGTTTCTTCTCTCAGAATTATTATTGCTATTAACATTAATATTTATAGCCATATTATTAGAATTACTACTTTCTGTAGTTCTAAAATATAACTATCATTTTCATTATTATTATTATTATTATTATCATTATCATCATATTCTAACATATAATGATAATTGTACTTATCAAAAAGTTCTTTATGTTCTTCATAAAGATCTTCTATTAATTTTAAATACTCTACTTTTTCATAGCTATCATCTGTTTTAGAAAATTGGCTTTTCCAATGTTCTATCAGATTTTTATAAGTATTAAAATCATATTTTTGTGATTTTTCTGTTTTTTCAATTTTTTCTTTTGTTTTTTCATTTTTTATATAATTAGTAGATGAGGATTCTTCTGACGAATCTTCCTCAGATAAAGCTAATATATAATTACTATTACCATAATATAAAGGTCCGAAATCAGATTCTTTATTATTACTAATATTTATAACCTGATCTAATTTATTATTTACATCGGATAATAACTCCTTAGATTTGCTATTCAAATCTAAATCAGTTACTTCTCCCATATTATCTATTTTTTCTTCTACTTTACTAATTTTAGTATATAATTTACCAAAATATGTATTAGTTAAATCTATTAAACTATTGATACCCATACTAAGAACCGAAACAGAATTTTCATTCTTAGAGTCTATACGCATAGTATGATTACAAGTTTTATCTTTATATAAACAATCTATTTGTTCCATTATTATTATCCCTGGTACCTAAAACCGTCTGTGTCTTAACGTCCTCTCAACGCCAACAACGTCCCTCGGACTCAACGGCTACGAAGACTAACGACAGATATATGGGTTTTGAGATAATAACAGCGAAATAAACAGAGTTGAAACACAAAGATAGAAACTTACAATGATACCAAGATATTAGAACTCCAGAAATCGTTACTCCGGGGCTCCTAGAAGAGGATATCTGATACCAGTTACGGGGAGGGAGGAGGGAGGAGAGTATGTGCAAGCGGAAGGGATCTCTAATATCTACTTAGTATTGCTGGGTAGTAGAAGATAGATAATTTACAAAAGAAAAACAGAGAATATGATTTCGGTAAAAGATGATTTTTGAAATTATATTATGGTAAAAGATGATGCCTCTCAGCTTACAAGAATGCCTATTTATAACTAAAATTCTAAACTAGAATCTAATTACAATTGAGGTCCGAAATAATTGTTCGGATAAGAATAAAAATTAAATTCTAATTTAATTACAATTGGAATCCGAATAGTATCCTGATAAGGACACATTAATTGTCCGCTTCTTGGTGGCTTCCAAGTAGCTTCCTTTAATTGATGGATGCCATCTTGGTTGCTTCCAGGTGGCTTCCTTCTTTGGACGGATGCTATGTTGGCTTTTTCCACGTAGCTTCCATGAACAGTGTATTGATAAGGATGCTTTTGGATGTTTTCCACGTAGCTTCCTTTTTGGACGGATGCCATTATGGTATTTCCACGTAGCTTCCTTTTCTGGATGCCATTATGGTGTTTCCACGTAGCTTCCTTTTCTGACAATGTCTGCTGCTTGCATCATTGCTTACGTCATGACATTGATTGTTGATTACATCATTGTCTGCGTCACTTGGATGCTGACTGGTTGTCATCTTCCAATTTTGTCTTCATCCTTCTTGGATGTTTCTCAGGTTCATTTCCTCGATCTCGTCAAGGTGTAATGATTCCGGTGACGGGACTGGTGTGTTCCATTGTTCCCATGTTTCTCGGATCTCCGCTGCTAACGGATAGTCTCCGATTTCCATATCCGCTATTTGTGTTAATAACGAAATGGCTTCTTCATTGCTTTCATCCTGGTGGTTTCCAGTGTTGTAAGCTAAATTCTTCTTCCATCGTCCAATATTTGACAGTATCTTGATGGAGAAGGTGTCGAGCCATGCTCATAAGATCAATTCCGGCTTGGACTTGATACTTGTTGAAATTGTTATAGCACTCATCAATGATTTTTGACAAATGCTCTGGATCTTCTCTGACTGCTGCTAGGGCTTTTCCCGAGAACAGAGTGTTTATGTTCCAGATTTGATAAGGCTGATGAAATTTTTCTTCTTCAGCGAAACCAATGAGACTGTTTATCTCAATGTGAAAATAATAGACAAAATCGTCTATGTTTACAAAATTTGATAGCCGGGATTTGACTATCGCAGGAAAATCTTTTAATAAATCAAAAGAGAGATTTTGGACTGTTATTTCTTTAACAAATCCCCATTCAATACTGGTTATATCAAATGGCTCATGATTTAATCGAAATTTTATAACAGGAGTTTTTTCTCCCATGTCATTTGTAAAAACAAATGCTTGTGAAAAATATTTCGAAAATGTTTCTAAAAATAGAGCTTGCTGTTTGCAAATGGCTCTGTTTATTTTCGAAAATATTTCTGAAGGTAAAATTTGTCTACATTTGTTATATAGACATTTTCGAAACAATTTATTAATAATAGGAGTGTTTCTCCCTTTATTAATAAAGTATTGAAATATATCAAGAAGATTGTTTATCTCCTTAATATCCATATATTCAATTAGGACATCGTCCCAATCTCTGTATAAAATAGATTTTAATAATAATTCTTCAGATTTTTCTTGAGTTGTTTTTTCAACTAAGAACTCTGAGAATTGGGTAAGAGCTTTTCTGAAACTAGCCCTTTGTTCCAAAATATGGTTTTTCCATATTCTGTCAATGAAATGGTAGTAGTCTGGGGGTAAGCCTGGATTATAAAAATCCTTTAGATTCGAGAATTCAGAGTTTTGTTGTTTTTTCAACAAAGCATCTGCATATTTGAGAATTTCGGAATCGGTGTAAGGCTTTTGAGAGAATTGAGAATAACAATCTACCGGTGTTGGTGATTGCGATCCAATTGGTTGGTTTACCAATTGATATGGTAAATAATATCCCTGGTTAGGATAAAATTGTACCTGTGTTGGTGCAGCCATAAATTCTTGTTTAGAACTTATATTTGCAGGTGCAGAAATAAATTCTTGTTTAGAATTTATTTGTGTAGAAATAAATCCTTGTTTAGGACTTACTTGTGCAGGCTGAAATCCTTGTTTAGGACTTTTTTGAGCAGGAATGATTCCTTGGTTTGGACTCATTTGTTTTGCGAAAATAAATCCTTGGTTAGGATTTTTTCCTTTATTGGGTTTTTATGGACAGTTCTCCATCCATCATTTTCTATTAGAGGTTGTTTACCTCTATCCATTAGTCCTGCTAAGATATCAGCAAACATTAGTAAAAATTACTATTTATTAATGGTATTTCTATAGAATTATTTTCTATAGATAAAATAACCGATTTCTTATTGACAATAAAAGGTAAATATTGATTAATAAAATTATTACCAAGTAATATCACCAATCATATTAGGTAAACATAATAATTTAGGTATTATAAATCTAACATTGTTTATGTAGATTGGAATGTTTTTGCTTTATAATAAACAGCAGTTTTTCTACCATTTATTCCATTAATATTTATTATCTTTTTTACAGGTATCCAGTATTCTTCTGGAATGGCATTTCTTTTGCAACTACTTGTTGTAGCTCCTGTATCTAATAATGCATGTAAAGAATATTTTTTATAATCTTTATCATGTAATGTAATTTTAATATATTTATTAGTAATATTTTCTTCCGAATATTGTATATTTTCTATTCTAGAGTTTCTAGAAATAGAATTTCTACTTGGAGTAGTAGGGAAAATAGGAATTTGAATTGTTTTCATCCCTATTGGTGTATTTATACCTTCATTATCTTCTTCCTCTTCTGGTTGAGAGTTAGAAGAATAATACTAAATTATCATCAGTGTTAGTAATCAGATTATTTCTGAAATATAACTTATCACCAGATGACATATATTCAATAGTACTTACCGGTTTAGAAGTACTAGCATTATTAGTCTTATCAATTATCCAGTCTTTTGGAATTGATAAATCTTTTAAATGTAATAGCTTTGGTTGAATTTCTGTAGTAAATTTATTGGGCTCAAAAGCTCAATAATTTTATTATTAATCTCTTTTATTTCAACCTCTGCCGTATTATATTCATTAATAGAAGTCCAGCTGATTGCTAAATCTTCTGCTAAATCACTTATATCAGAATTTTTTGTCTGAATCTAAGGCATAGACACTCTTCTATTAGAGGGTCTGTTATGGAAATAAAGTAATTTGGTTTAACTTTAAATCCTATAACACCTGTATGTAGATTAGATTGAATACCTCCAATAAGTGCTTTTATTGGATTTTCAAATCTTTTATCTAATAATACTGCTAAAATAGGAACATCATGACCTCTTCTGAATAAAGCTCTAATTGTTATCATGATAACTCCTAAATGTATATATCTGACCTGAGGATAGTTTTTTCTAATCCTTTTTATTTTTCTTTAGTAAATAAGGGGATTTCTGTTAACCCACCTTTGGTATCCTTAGCGACTGTGTTGCCACTAATTTTTCTATGTGTCTTTTTGACCATAGTTTAAAACTTAGAAATTTTATAAATTTCTTCTTTAGAAATATGATTTTTATTAATCTTTTCTATCATATCATCGGAAAAATCTATTTCTTCTCCGATTAAATTTCCTAATTTTATATCCTGTTGTTCAGGATTAGGAATTTCTTCTAAACTTGTTGTTAGACTACTTCCTATCATAAAAATATATTCCTCAGAACCTATTAGGAATTTGTTTTCCCAATATTTCTTTGGTTAATATTTCCATACGGATTTTCTTATCAATTTCCCATGGTTTTTGGGGCTTGATTCATATGGATCCGGGGGTTCCGTTTCCATAGGATCTGGAATTTTATTTTCTTCTGTTGAGTTTCTTCTCTTCAGAATTATTATTGCTATTAACATTAATATTATAGCCATATTATTAGAATTACTACTTTCTGTAGTTTCTAAAAATATAACTATCATTTTCATTATTATTATTATTATTATTATCATTATCATCATATCTAATATAATGATAATTGTACTTATCAAAAAGTTCTTATGTTCTTCATAAAGATCTTCTATTAATTTAAATACTCTACTTTTCATAGCTATCATCTGTTTTAGAAAATTGGCTTTTCCAATGTTCTATCAGATTTTTATAAGTATTAAAGTCATATTTTTGTGATTTTTCTGTTTTTTCAATTTTTTTTGTTTTTTCATTTTTTAATAATTAGTAGATGAGGATTCTTCTGACGAATCTTCCTCAGATAAAGCTAATATATAATTACTATTACCATAATATAAAGGTCCGAAATCAGATTCTTTATTATTACTAATATTTATAACCTGATCTAATTTATTATTTACATCGGATAATAACTCCTTAGATTTGCTATTCAAATCTAAAATAGTTACTTCTCCCATATTATCTATTTTTTCTTCTACTTTACTAATTTTAGTATATAATTTACCAAAATATGTATAGTTAAATCTATTAAACTATTGATACCCATACTAAGAACCGAAACAGAATTTTCATTCTTAGAGTCTATATGCATAGTATGATTACAAGTTTTATCTTTATATAAACAATCTATTTTTCCATTATTATTATCCCTGGTACCTAAAACCGTCTGTGTCTTAACGTCCTCTCA